>LNAC01000155.1:2225832-2425740 GCA_002007465.1 Ailurus styani | reverse complement strand
TCCCCCCTTCCCCCCATCCCCCGCCAGAGTGTGGACTGCAGTGGACATTTGTGCAGCCATGAGACCCAACCCAGGGGCCAGCTCCTAGTAGATGTTCAACTCATATTTGTTAAAGTGAAACATTTGTTTTGCTTTGGTTCTGGTTCTCTGTTGGCTGTAGTGGATGTATTTGTGTCCTACACAAATAACACAACTGGAGCTATATAGAAAATCGCTATGCCCTAAAGCACTGTTGCTAACCTGCCCATGTAACTCTTTTAACTCTATCATAGAGCGGTTTGTTAATCTTAGACTTGTACTGCAGACTGAACCGATTAGCCACAGCTGGAGGGAAAATTAAAAAGCAATCACCAAAATTATCTCTATCTAATGTTCTTGGTAAAGGAAAGCCTGTTGCATTCCAAGAAGGGAATCTTTTGCCCTTACTTTTTGGTTTGAGTATTCATGTTTAGCAAAATCATAATTCTTCTCTGCACTTGGAAAAAAAATGCCTTTTTTTTCCTTTCCTTCTGGACTATATGAGTACAAAAGTGGTGGTTATCCTAGACTACCACTATCCAGTAGAAGTGTAATTTGAGCCACAAACGTGAGCCATATATGTAATTTAAAATTTTTGATGGCCACATTTAAAAATATGAAAAGCAACAAGAGAAATTTATTTTAATCCTATATTATTCTACTGAAAACGTTCTGCACCCAATTCTGATGTGGGTGAAGCAGGCCAGAAGTTGCCCACACTGACAAGCAATTGTCAGACACCAGCAGGGTATCTGAGAATCCCATTCGGTCCTCTGGAGTTAGCGACAGATCCCACAAGCAGAGGGCTCAGTCCCACAGGACCACCCTCCACTTCGGATGCCAATCGCCAGCCGGGGTTGTCACCTGGAGGGTAGCTACAGATTGGAGGTTCCCATGAACCCCCTCCTTGGGTCTCAGTTAATTTGCTAGAGCAGCTCACAGAACTCAGGAAGCCCGTTTGCTTACCAGATTACCAGTTAATTATAAAAGGATATAACTCAGAAACAGCCAGATGGAAGAGATGCATAGGGCAAGGGGTGGGGCAAGGGGTGGCGATTCCATGCCCTCCCCCAACCTCCATGTATTCACCGACCTGGAAGCACTCTGAATCCCATTCTTTTGGGGTTTTATAAGGCTTCATAATATAGACATGGTGGATTAAATCATTGGTGATGGCTTCAACCTCCAGCTCCTCTTTCCTCCCTGATCAGGGGTGGGGCTAAAAGTTCCAACCCTCTAATCGGTGGGCTGATTCCCCTGGCAACCAACCCCTTTCCCTATTGGTCCTCTAAATTCATTTCATTAACATAACAAAAGGCTCCTGTATGGATCTCTTAGGAAATACCAAGGGTTTTAGGAGCTCTGTGCCAGACATGGGACAAAGACCAAATACATATATATATATATTTATATTTATATATATTTATGATAAAATCACACTATTATAATATTTAACCCAAGACATCCGAATATTATCATTTTAGCATGGGATCCATGTAAACTTCTGGTCATGTGATATTTTACATTCTTTTTTTTTTTTTCTGAGTCTTTGAAGTCCAGAGCGTATTTCACACTTACAGCACATTTCAGTTCAACCTTAAATGGCGGACCATTTTGGATGGCACAGTGCTAGTTAGTGAACATTCACAGAGATTTTCTTATGTGCAAGGTGTTTTACCGGCATCCTGTCAATCAATTCTCACATCCTTGCAGTTGATGCTATTGGGCTCTTTTCACAAAGGAGCAAACAGACTTAAGGAGCTTGGGTTACTTGCCCAAGGACAGCGAGTGGGTGTGGTGGAGCTGGGCCTGGGCCACAGGGACTTCAAAATAGTGTACTGAGCTGAAATGAAAGCCATCACAAGAGGCAGTATGGCAGATTCTGAAGCATTTATGAGAGGATATTGAAGATTAGACACAGGGGTGGGGGCCGCTTAACAGCAGGTCACAAGGTGTCTGGAAACACGTTTGAAAGAAGGAAACTTTTTTTTTTTTTTTTAAGGAGGAGACATTTTGAAACAAGAATGTTGGGGGAAGGAGCATTATTACTTTACTCATTAAGATACTACCACCCAGCTCCCTTGTAGTTCATGTTTTTCCCTGCCAGGATGCCTGTTTGGCAACCATTCGCTTGCCACATACTTAGAACAGAGACTTCCCTTCCTTCCATTTGAAACTTCCATCTGCTACAAGAAGTTTGGGTAAAAGTATATGCTACAGTGACTGGTATGAATTAAGGCTAGAGTCTCTGAACAACCCTGATGCCCTGGCTTTGTTAGAAAGGTCTGTAAAGTATTATCCTGGTGTCATGGATTATACAAATGTGCACAAATGGCAGTTTCCTCCTTTTCCTTCACATGGTGTTAAAAATGAGTAAAATATGTTTCCCATTGCACTTCCCTTGGGCTTGGGGACTCAGTGAACTCATTTTAAGTTTCCACGTCTTTATAAAAATGTTTTGTTTTTACTGAAATATGTTTCTGATCAGGAACATGATTTCCTGATTGCGTGTATGTTTCTGAAACCAGTATGTATAAGGAGCAAGTGCACCACGGAGGAGGGCTTGGGCTCTGGTGACGGATCCCGAGACCGGGCATTCTTGAGTCTAGGCTCAGCCTTACTGCTAGCTCGGTAGATGATCTCAAGAGAAGGAACCAGCCTCTGGCCTGACTAATCAATCTCTTGTTCTGTTTGTTCTGATGCTCTCTCATTTTTGAAGGATTGAAACACAGTTGACCAATTTCAATAATTTTCATCACATGACATGGAAGAGATTCAACTCTTAAGTTCTTGGGATGTCGTAAACCCCTGGCAAGCTCTACAGGGGCATTAATTCTTTTGGATAATTTTAATGTGTTGCTCATCCTTCCACATAAATTACCTGAATATTGAGCTATATGGTCTTGCTTACTAACCCTCATCCTTCACCGTAAACTTTGTGAGGCAGGTAAAAAAAGATATATAATCCCGTAATACAGTCAATGCCAGCACTAATAACAATAATAATTTTTATTTGAGAACCACTTGCCGAGCGCCTTATGAGCTGCTTTACACACATCTCATTTAATTGGGATGGAGGAGAGGTAGGTATGGTCTCTGTGTTATGAATGAGAATGCTAGCTTGCCCAAAGTGGCTGAGTCTCGACTTGAATCAAGGTGAGTTAATCCCACTGATGCTTGTAACCGGTAGGCTATCCATCGCCACAGATAAGAAGCTATTACAATTCTGAGCCAAATTCATAAGGCTGGTCTTGGTAGTCTTATAACGAAAGGCCAGAACTCTCAGCTCTCACACCAGTAAGTTCACTGCTGTGTTAGAACTTCCGCACATCCGTGGTGCTTCAGGAAACCAAAAAGCAAATTAGTAAACATGGCTGATCCTTACTTTAATCTTTCTCTAGCTTTAAAAATTACTCCTGTTATCTTTTTTTTGTTTATTTGTCTAATTGAGGTGAAATTCACATAACACAACATTAACTGTTTTTAAGTGGACAATTCCGCAGCATTTGGTACCTTCACACTGTTGTACAACCACCAAGTCTACCTAATTCCAAAATGGTTCTATAATTCCCGAATAAAGCCTCCCAACCAATAAGAGGTTTCTCCCCATTCTGCTTGCCTCCAGCCCCTAGAAAACATCAATCTGCATGTTGTCTCTATGGATTTACCTGCTCTGAACATTGTGTGTCAATGGAGTCATACAATCTGTGACCATCTGTATCTGGCTTCTTTCATTTAACATAATGCTGTCAAGGTTCCTTCACGTTCTCGTATGTATCAGTTCTTCATTACTTTTTATGGCTAAACAATATTCTACCGCATGGCTATAACGCTATTGTTTAGTCATTCATTCAGTGATGGACTACTCTGCTGTCTTTACCTTTGGCTAATGTGAATAGTGTAACTGCAAAGAAGCGTATGCATGTGCTGGGTTGAGTATCTGTTTTCCATTCTTTGGGCTACAGGGGAGTAGAATTGTGGGGTGACATAATATTTCTGTGTTTAACTTTTGGAGGACCTGCCAAACGTTTCCACACCAGCTGAAGCACTTTACATTCCAACGAGCAATGTAAAAGTGTTCCTGTTTCTCCACATCCTTGCTAACCCTTTTTTGTTTTTTATTACTATAGCCAGGCTGGTGTATGTACCACATAGATGGTACCACAGTGTGGTTTTGATTTACATTTCCCTAATGATTATTAATGTTGAGCATCTCTTCGTGTGTATGTTGGCCCTTTATATATATACTTCCATAGAGAAGTGTCTATCTGGTGCTTTTGCCCATTTTTTATTGATTTCTTTGACCTTCTGGCATTGAGTCGTAAGAGTTAGTTATGTGTTCTGCATACCGCATTTTATCAGGTATATGATTTGAAAATATTTTCTTCATCATGTAGGTTGTACAGACTTTCTTGATAATGTTCTTTGAGGCGCAAAAGTTCTTTAATTGTGATGAAGTCCAGCTTATCCATCTTCTCAATTTATTTATTTATTTTTCTTTTGCTGCTCATATTTTGGGTGTCATTATCTAAGAATCCATCACTAAATCTACGACCATGAAGATTTTACTTGCATGTTTTCTTCTAAGAATTTAATGGCTCTAGCTCTATATGTAGGTCATTAATTCATTTTGAGTTACATTTTGTATGTGGTGCCAGGTAGGGGTCCTTTTCACTCCTGTTAATTCTTTTTTTTTTTTTTTTCCTTTCTAGGAACCCTTGGAAGCAAGGGACTGCACATTTTTAACCTGACTTCTCTAACCAAGTCTGAAAACATTTTATTTGCCACCCTATATTTCTATGTTGGGGAGCTAATAAACGTCAGTCTGAGCTGTCCAGTGTCCCGAGGATGCTCGCATCATGCTCAGAGGAAACACATGCAGATTGAGCTCTCTGCATGGATCCTTAAGTCCGACAGAAACCAAAGTCAACCCCTGGGTCATCTTTCAGTAGATGCCGCCAAATCTCATCGAGACTTCGGATCCTGGCTGTCTAAAGACATCACTCAACTCCTGAGGAAGGCCAAGGAAAATGAGGAGTTCCTCATAGGTTTTAATATTACCGCCAAAGGACACCAGCTGCCAAAGAAGATGTCACCCTCCCCTGAGCCTTATATCTTGGTGTATGCCAACGATGCTGCTATTTCCGAGCCGGAGAGTGTGGTATCAAGCTTCCAAGGACACCGCAATTTCCCCACCAGAGCTGTGCCTCAACTGGATAGCCATATCAGGGCTGCCCTTTCTGTGGAACGGAGGAAGAAGCGCTCTGCTGGGGTCCTGCTCCCTCTGCAGAACAATGAGCTTCCTGGGGCCGAATATCAGTATAGGGAGGATGGGGTATGGGAGGAGAGAACACCTTACAAGACCCTTCAGACTCAGGCCCCTGAGAAGACTAAGAACAAAAAGAAACAGAGAAAGGGACCTCACCAGAAGAGCCAGACGCTCCAGTTTGATGAACAGACCCTGAAGAAGGCCAGAAGAAAGCAATGGGTTGAGCCTCGGAATTGTGCCAGGCGGTACCTTAAAGTGGACTTCGCGGATATTGGCTGGAGTGAGTGGATTATCTCCCCCAAGTCCTTCGATGCCTACTATTGCTCCGGAGCATGCCAGTTCCCCATGCCAAAGGTAGCCCTTGTTCTCTGTCCTGTCCTTCCTACTTGGGTAGAGGAGAAAGACACACCGAAGGAATGTGTGCTTTCATTTACTAAAGCCATCTGGACACTTGGTTGTTGCATTCTAACATGTACTAGGCAATCATGGTTAGGCTTGGTTTTTCCTTAATGGCTGTTAACATAATAGGAAGTCAGTATTGGTATGAAGAAGGATATGAGGAAAAATGTATGTGTGAAATATGGTTTTGTGTTGCTTCCAAATACAGTGTGTATTCAGCAATGTGGTCCATTCAGCTATGTGTGAATCTATACCTGCCTGAAATCAGCAAGCCCCAAACGACAGAGGGCTAATTTGGGAGGGGAGAATCAGACAAGGACTAGATGTCATGGGAAAAGGGAAGGGGAGGGACTAATTGGATTGATGCTCCTGCAGAACATTTCTTGAGGAACAGTCTCTGGTGAGATGAACTGGCCCCACCAGGGAGGGTCAGGATCAGGGTTGGGCCCCGTAAACTCATCTCATGAAATCCCCCAGACGCTTATATCATTTGCCTCCCTAATTACCATCAAAAAAGGAATGCAAAATAGGATCCTTTGACTCTTAAGTTTCTTTCAAAACTTACTCTGACCAGTCAGAGCTTACCTGTGTCTCTTCCAAAATCAACAGAGACTGTACTTTATCCTATGAGTACTCAGTATCCTGAGGAATATACTCTTGGAAGCTTCCCCAATCCCACCTCCGCCTTGCAAGGCAAATCCAAGTGACTATTCTCTTTGAATTTAAAGTTAGTAAAATAGAGTGGTGCCCTCTGGCCTTCAGTTAAGCTTATTGCTGAAATTCTATTCTTAGCTTCTAACAGTTTGAATCTCTGACATACAATGAAATGGGGCTGTAGGAATAGAATTCAGAGAAAGAACAGAGTTGGGTTTTGTTGTTGTTGTTCTTTTTCTCAAAATTGGAAGCGAGTCCACTTTTACTGCTATATAATAGTGGAGAAAAAAATCCGAGAGCCAGCAGCTTCTGCTTATAGCTCTTTAAAGTTTCATGTTCTTGTCCTACTAGTCCAAGATCATTGGGATGTTTAATGGAACACATGCAGAAGGTCTGACTGAACAAGGCCAGGTGTCAGCCTCAGGGCAAGGAACTTGATTGACATCCTGTTTTCTTACTAGAATATCTCAGAAGGACAAGCTTTCTACATCTTCTAAGACTTGTCTTTCCCAAGGATTTTCGCCAATTCCATGTTTCGTAAATCTAAACACTAAGTAAGGATTATGTACACTTAGTATCATATATACAGCCTTATCTTGTCTAAATATTCCTAAAGGGCGTATCACTCATCAAACAAAACCTGTTCCGACCAGGGTAGCATTTATAGACACACCACAAAGATGCAGAAAGTAACAGTGATGCATTTTTACAGTGTGGGTTGCTTTGTGGCATTGAGAGGTGAAATGAATTCAAATCTGTCTCTAAACTCAGGATGACTGAGTTTTCCAAATAATTGCTCACACTCATAAACTAGAACTTCTTCTATGTAGCCCGGGGAAGGAGTTTTCCTTCCTGATGCCAGATTTTATGACCCAGGGAGCCCTGGCCATGCATGTGGAGCTATTCAGTGAGTTTTCAACTCCTCCCTCTGGAAACCTGCTCCGGTCTCCACTCCACAAGAGCTACCGCAAATTGCCCCCCCTTCTCCTGTTGGTTATGCCTGCCCTGACTGTTCAAAATCCGGCTGCTGCTTCAGTAGATCTTCATGACTGCTCTCCATGATCCAAAGCATAATTATTTAAAAGCTTATGAGGGATAAATTAAGGATAACAGAGATAGGTTTAGGGAGAGAAGTGTGTTAGTGCAGCAGAATGATTAAATGTACGCGCTCATCGCTGGGCTTCTTAACCTTAATGTGGCTACAGATTGCCTGGGGGTATAGGTTCTGATCCAGTGGCTCTGAGCATAGAGCCTAAGAGTCTGTATTTACTAGAGTTCCTAGGTGTCACTGATGCCGCTGGTCCACAAAGCCCACTTTGGAGTAGCCACATTGAGAGCTAAATCCTTTTTTTTTTTCTTTTTTTTAAAGATTTTATTTATTTATTTGACACAGAGAGAGATTAGATCACAAGTAGGCAGAGAGGCAGGTAGAGAGAGAGAGGAGGAACCAGGCTCCCCGCTGAGCAGAGAGCCTGATGAGGGCCTCAGACCCAGGACCCTGAGATCATGACCTGAGCCGAAGGCAGAGGCTTTAACCCACTGAGCCACCCAGGCACCCAGAGAGCTAAATCCTTTTGCCTCAAATCTTGGTTCTACCTCTAACCAGTTATGGTTTTTGGGAGGAGTTACTCATATTCTACACAGTTGACCCTTGAACAACATGGAGGGTAGGGGCACTGATGCCCTGCACGGTCGGAAATCCGCGGATAAGATTTGATCCATAACATAACTACTAATAGCCTACTGTTGCTTGGAAACCTTATCAATAACACAAACAGTAGATTAACATGCCTTTTCTATGTTGTATGTACTCTACACTGGATTCTTAACAATAAAGTAAGCTAGCAAAAAGAAAATGTTCAGCAAAACTTAAGGGAGAGAAAATACATTTACAGTACTGTATTTATAAAAAAAAAAAAATTCACACGTAAGTGGGCCCGTGCAGTTCAAACCCGTATTGTATAAGGATCAACTAACTGTATGTTAGTTTTCTCATCTTTGAAGTGGGTACAATAGTACATAAGAAAAACAATACATAATACAAAATAACAACAATGGGGAAAGGAAACACCTTGTACATAGTAGGCACTCAATAAATATTTGCTATTGATATTATTATTAATGGTCATTGTTGAGACTGAGGAGAACAGAAAATTAAACGTGGGCAGCTGAAGAAAGACCAAATAGGGAAAGGGATCAAGAGAATAAAAGATGTTAACACAAGAAAAAGTTTCTTAAATGTTTCTAGTCCCTTTTCAAACATCTCAAAGCCTAAAATAGGATTCTCCCTGCAGGTTCAACAGCCTGTAAGTTCTTCCAGTAACAGTTCTTTGGAGAGTCATAGAATCAGGACAGCACTGGTTGCAACAACTGAACTCATCATAATATTTGTCAAAACTTGGAATGGCATCAGAACTCCAGGGAGACATAACAGGGATAAGTGTGGAGTTTTCTCTCTAAGCTTGAGATGTCCCTCTGCCAAGTAGAGAGTGGAAGTTTGGCTGTTACGTGGAGTTCTCCATCTCTCATCACCTTGTATGGATCTGCTTCACTTTTAAGGCTTTCTGGTGGTTCCCTTTTCGGCCTTCAGGTGTTGTGGCCTCCAGGTGGTACAACAGCCAGAAGGATGGGAAATGGCAACCAATAGGAAGTTGCTACATGAGGGGTAATTAATAAGCATCTCTTTTATCAGCACAGCTTCCAACATGGTAACCAGAGCGAACTATTTAAAGAAAAATGGAGTTCACACAGCAGAGGAAAACAAGGCCTCTGACCAGATCAGTATGAGCACATGTGGAATCACGGAGGCGCCAAAGAACTTTCAGACATTAGATATACATTTTGCCCCAGAGAGAAGTTCTCCCAGGCCAGACTCCTCTGCTGGCCCTCCTTCCTTTTGGCCTCCCGAGCAAAAGCCTGCTCTCCATGGCGGGGCTCTTCGTCTGCAAAAGTCGACAACCTGTTCTGTAATTCAGAACAGCTGTGTTCTGCCTTTCCCAAATTCCAGGCTTTGCCCTTTCACTGATTCCAATTAGATAGTTTCTGGGCTATCACACCCATGTGGGCTGGACTGGAACAGTGTGGAGCAAAACCCCACGGCCCCGGTCAGGAATGAAGGCTCTTAGCTGATGACACAGTCTCCCTTGCTAATGCATTCGTAATCAAATTCAACTTGAGGCCATCATGTGCGGCTTGGCAGGTGCTGGCCGGACCACTGCAGATTTCATTCACAGACACAGCCGCGTGGATTTTTCTGATTTCTAGCCCCTACAGCCAATCTGTTCTCCCAGGGAGAGACCCTTGGAATTCTGCCGTGAGATGAAAAATACCCATAGAGCTCAAGCCAAGTAGTATGCCTTTGCTTCCCCCTCACCACCTTTGCGGAGATGGAAAACAGAGTCTGCAGATGACATGAAAATGATTGAGCCATTGTTGCTGACTGAGATGTGAGAGAACCAATAAGGATTGGAGGAATAGAGTTATTTTTACATGGAATGGTGCGAACGCTAAGAATAGCAAAGACACAGAATTGGGCAGCAAAGGATCTAAACACTTGGAACCAAATAGCCTATATAAAGAAGAAATTCACATTTAATTAGTTCAAAATGATACACAATTTCCTGAGTTTCCAATTCCAACCTCTGGTCCTGAAAAAAATGACCTAAAAATCCTCAACCTTGATGTACTAAGTTACCCAAGCCAAAATTCCCTAGACTGATGTTAAAGGCCAGTTTTACTCTCATTAAAAACTGAGACTAGGGAGAGGGATGCCTGGGTGGCTCAGTTAAGTGTCTGCCTTCGGCTCAGGTCATGATCCTAGGCTCCTGGGATCAAGTCCCACATGGGGTTCCTTGCTCAGGGAGCCTGTTTCTCCCTCTGCTTGCCACTCCCCCGGCTTGTGCTTGATCTCCTTCTCTGAAAAATAAATAAATAAAATAATCTTAAAAACAAAAAAACAGAGACTAGGGAAAGAGAGAACACAGACTGATAAATTTCTTAAGCTACGTAAAGAGAGTCATGAGAAGGATGATCTGAACTCAAAACAAACAAAAATTATAGACTGGCAACCTGCTTCAAAAAAACGATTACTGCATGGATCTTTTGTGCATGACATAACGATTCCCAGTAATGACAGCTTGATCAAAGGATTTCGCAGTGAGAAAAAATGGGGGAAACTCCCTAGCAAACTGAAGGTTCCTGATAAGACGCACCAACCCAGAATCAAGGGCCTGTGCCTAAATTCCAGCAAGCCCACCAGAGACTGCTCATAGTTTCTGAATCTATCATTTGTGAAGTTAGAGCTTAAAAAAAAAAAGGACAGGAATTTTCCTAGGAAACACCCATGAATATTTTCCATATCTACTCTGGGTCATTTGCACAGAACCTTTTATTTTTGTCGATGGGAATTATTTCCACAGAAATAGGTAAAATGGAGAGCATGCTATTTCTCGTAAGTATTTTGTCCAATTAGCAAGTGTTTATTCAGTACCCCGAGCATGCTGTGTTCTAGGCCCCGGAGAATAGACATGCACAGCAGTTTTGATCAGTTGAGACCTCATCTACTTAAATAGGTTCACTTCATATGAAATTTAAATATTATAGAAGTCATCAAAACATTAACAGAATAATGTCAGAAAATCTATGGTTTGAAAAATCCTTTGGGGCATTACCATAAGCTGTTTGGATCACTGAGTCTTAAGAAAAAATCAAGACAGAAAAGTGGATGGCTGCAAAAGTTTTCTTTGGAGATTACCAAAACTGATGAAATAACAAACAGTGGCTATTGATTACTGTTTGTATCAGTTACACAGTTTACTGATGCTGCCAGATACATGACATGCTAAATAGGACATAGACTTCCTTTCCTTAAAGGGAGAATACCTTGCTTTGCAAAGCTAATTGATTGAAAGTTAATAATCCTTTCCAACACATACTTAAAATTTCTAGGAAGAAAGAGGAAAAAAACAGTTGTCCCCTCGCCCCCCAAAAAAACAGTTGCCCATCAGTCAGACCATATTGTAAATAATTTATGCCCATTCACAGTAAACTTAAAGTCTAATATATGGCTAATTTCTTTCATTAAACTTGAAAGATGGGATGAGACAAATCGGATTTGCCCTTTCTCTGCCAAACATAATCCTTTTTCTTTTCTTTCCTTTTTTTTTTTAATAGTATGCCAGATTTCTATATTATTTGCTTCTCCCTTGGTTTGTATGTACCTTAACCTAATTTAACTTGTTCCAGTTTCCCATAGTGGGAGGTTTTAGGAGTATGAAATTAAAATACCAACTCAGAGGTGCCTCTCAGCCATGAGAAACATGGCTCAAAGTCTTGAAATTAAAAACCCAGAGTTTTGGCCTAAATCCCACTTCTGAATTGACATGTGATCTCTGGCAAGTTGCCCAATTTCTGTTTCTCAATATATTTAAGACAAATCTGGGTTCACCTGCCTAAAAGAGACGTTGGGGAAAACTGATGCTGCAAAGCGTGACATCTCTCCTGAAGAAGTTTGTAGAGCTCTGACAATACCTGAACGTCCTGGGCTTGGAAAAGGGGCCCTCCTTCAATGCTGAGCAGAGCCCGGTGGAGCTTTAAATAAAAATCACACGTCTCACGTGGGTGTTAGTGGTTCCACCTGGCATTTCCTAAGGAACGTATTTTACCCAGGCTCCTTTGGTCAAATTTCTGATACCAATGGAATAACTTCAGGCCCCCTATTCCCAGAGGATTTGGCCCCTCTTAGAACACTTTACACAGGAACTCCTTGAAGTCCGAACCTATGGAGCAACAGTGACCCCCAGTGGCCAGCGGGGTGGTTTTCTTAACCTCTGCGCTTGTGCGGGTGAAGGAATGATTACACTGCAGAATAATCACCATCCAATCCAGCCTGGTGCCGTCTCGTAAATAGATCAGTGTTCCTTGATGTGCTTGGTTTTATTTTAACAGCAAAGTGTAAATATCACTATGGCAGGGAGGGGCGATCATATATCTATGGTAAGCATAGAATCGACAACGAATGGGTTTTGTTGCAATCCTGTTATTGAAGACAACCTAGCATGTATTAATCCCTTGTTTGGGGACCAAGTTGTTTTTAATTACGTGCCTCTGGTTTAGATAACTGGATTCAAATCCTCATGCTATCACTCCCTAGTTATTTGACTTTAGACATGTCATTTGAGCTTTTGGAGCCTATTTCTTTACTTGAAAAATATAAAAAATGGTAGTTGTGATTGTAAGGATTAGAGATACTAAGTCTAACACAGCTGGCGCGTAGCAAGTACTCAGTGCATGATAACCATCATCAACACATGATAACCATTATGGAGGTTGTGCCGAATGGGTAACAATGCCAGAGGGTTATTAAATCGTCGAAACAAATTCATTGTCTGTGTATTTTGGTGATGAATGGTGAAGAGTGGAAAAGCAGCTCCACCTAACTTCCATGTTCTTCTCCCGTTTCTTTCTAGTCTTTGAAGCCATCCAATCATGCTACCATCCAGAGTATAGTGCGAGCTGTGGGGGTCGTGCCTGGAATTCCTGAGCCTTGCTGTGTGCCAGAAAAGATGTCTTCACTCAGTATCTTATTCTTTGATGAAAATAAGAACGTGGTACTTAAAGTGTATCCTAACATGACAGTGGAGTCTTGTGCTTGCAGATAACCTGGCAGAGAACTCATACGAATGCTTCATTCTATCAGAACTGTATTTAATGGACTTCCCCTCTCCTTTTTTTTTTTTTTTTGCACTGCCAATGCATTTTACCCCGAAAGATCTTTTTATAGTTGAAGAGAATGAGCAAATAGACTGATGATTTCCACCAAGGAGAACTGGACTGTGCTTGTTTCTGAATGTAACTCAACGCAAGATTTTAGTAAATATGGACATTTATTTCTTTTTTTAAAAAAACACCAAAAAAAGATCACTCAAACTGTTTTTAGAGCTATTAGAGGACACACTGATTTATTTTTGTAATGGGCTTTGAAAATAGGTTGGGAAAACACCAATAGCTTATCACTTATCTCTACTCATGGAAAATAGAAACATTTCATATCCTGAAGTAGGCTTATTGCCATAGATTCCTGAGCGACTCAGCAAGTGCTAAATAATCCAATAACGTTTATGTTTATCTTAGAAATGTTTAAGACTCTTGTTTACCTGTGTGTTTCCTCCAGGTGTACTCGTGTGACTAGATGAGCGGAGAGCATGTGCTGAGTGGGGGTGGACGTGTGTGTGTAACTTGCCGGGTGCCTGGGCCCCTCTGTAGCAAGGTTTGCTTAGCATGATTTTATAACTCAGTCCACACAAGATTCTTTGTTTTTTTTCATTTCATGTTCTGGCAAGCACCATTCAATTATGAGAACTTTACCAAAAAGGAGAGAGTGATCCAGGAGCATACGCAGAGCGTTACCACTTGGCCCAGCCATTCAGTTTGAAACACAGTTGTTTTCATTTCATTGCCTCCAAAAAAGGGAAGCAGCAACGCAATTTTCAGAAACCCAGATGGAATTGCTCTTCTGTACTTCTTTGTCACAAGTACCTTCATTTGTTCTTTTAAATTGAATTCAAAAATTCAACTGAATTTTTAAAATTTGATTAAAATTTACTTGTCTTGATTTGCTTTGACTTCCTGTGAAGTAATCCGTAGATACCGAGGCTCAAAAACTGATGGAATATTGGAGATTTCTCTAAATGGCCAAATTAATCACAATCACTTGTCGAATAGCGTTCCTCGGCCACGTCCAGGTCCAGGCACCATTTCATGTGGAACAAGGTTCAGCCATGAAATCTGTACTTTAGCAAAGCTCACTCAAAATTATTCGCCAAAAAAAAGAAGGAAGTCAAATATAGACACTTTCCCTCCCCACTTCTGTTTGTCATAAATATACTTTTATACTTTGCCCTTGAAAACTTGTTTCAAAAATCTCTCTTGCTATATTCACATGTGTGACAAAAACGTTTTCAGACCCTGGGTTGGTGCTGATGTCATACCTGTGGTTAATAGTTCTCTTATTTGAATCTCACCTGATTAGAGACAAATAAGCCATCTCAGAGACCATGAACTATCAGAAGACGTGGGGTTTTGTTCTGTCTCTACCTATAGCTACCTATCTTGGTTAGTCATGTAATAAATATTTACTGAGCATTTATTTTGTAAAAGACCCCGTGTTAACTGTGTGTCTTCAGCATAATCACTGGTAAAATGAAGAGGTTGACTAGTTGAGCTAGAAGGCCTTTTCTGATACTCAGAGTTTGGGCTTATAATACTAGCTGTTTCATACACATCTTCCTTGAACAGATGATACCAACAGGTATAACAACACAGCAAGTACCTCTGTTCATAAACCAAAGGCAAGAATGTTCTCGTCTTCAGTGTTTAGGAGTGAGGATGGAATTCTCTGTGGTTTCAGTCATATTTCTAACTTTCTAACTTACTAGAAATGCATTTAAAGATTTCCACAAACAGAAGCTTTTTGACACTTTTGGAATACACAGAGGTCAGTGTGTCTATTAACTTCGTGAATGCGACACACTCGTTCTGAATAATAAGTTAAGCTCTGGGGCCTGAGTTACTGTGATTTCTCATCGTTCATTTTTTATTCTGGCAGCGCTATGTTAAATATTTGAAGCGAGACAGGTGATGGAATTACTTTTAATAAACTTTATCAAAAATTTGAAAGCAAAATTATATAATAGAAGTGAGCCAGTATGTGGCTACCCTATTCTGGGCATACCATCTTTCAATAAAGAAAATTTCTTTTTCATTGGTAGAGATGATGAAATTGTATGTTTAGTTTTTCTCTAGCAGTTCCCAGCATTACTTTTTAGCCTTCTTCCCAGATGTCTGTTTGTTACCTTTCTTAATTTTAATTGATGACCACTTACAGATTACTACAGATTAAATGCCACAATGGCCAGAAAAGCCTCTAAATAATAAAAATTTATGAGTACAAACTAAGTAAGCTTTTATTTTAAGTAGCAGTTTATATAACAAAATTACAACACAATTAAAGCACGTGGTAGTCTTTCATTAATCAAAATATTTTTTGACTAGTAGTTAGTTATTTCTGGGTGGCCTTGTAATCATTATTTCATGACCACATTGAAGACATGTTATGCCATAAACAGGAAAAGTTCTATTCCCCCCAAAATAAAGGAAGATTTCTTTTCAAAGGGATTGAAATAAATAATATTTTAACTAATAAAAATTTACTTGAAATAGTTAGAAAATTGAGCGACTATTTCACAATTTCTTAGGTACTAGCATACACATAATTTTTACATAGGCTTTTTACAAATCTCCTAGTATAAAAATGGCAATGGTGTGAGAAGAGAAATTATGTTTAATGGCATTTCCTAAATCATGCATCTGTCTGTCTCTCCCTCTTCTCCCTCTCCCGTTCCCCCCTTTTTTTCCCAACTGCCATTCCACCCCTATTCCTAGATGTGACAAGTGCGCACACACACACACACACACACACACACACACACAGCCACTTAAAAAATGAATTTTTTTCAATAACTGTTCTCTTAAATTCACATTCAGAGGCTGCTGAGGTCAATATAGTATTTTCAAAGTCTCTTACTGTAAACGGTGTAGATAATATACAATTTACAGGATTTGGGATTGTGGAATTTAAACTGGAAGATTGGATTCCTCAGATCTCAGGACTACAATACTCTGGCTGCATTTTACATTCACCTACCTGTATATTAACTGATGATCATTTATTCATTGAGAGATTTTTTACTTTAATACTTCTGGAACAACTCTTGTCACCTGCTTAATATTTTTATAGACAATCATATGTGTACAATACTATTATCAGTCTGCCACAAAAAATTTTTTCTATAATTACATTATTTGGTTTTGTCTTTCTGCTTTCACTTTTCTCTGTGCTAACAAGTAATTTATATCTGGTTATTGACTTCTTTTTGAATCAAGATTGGGTTAAAGAATAGCTATGCACATGTGATGTGTAAGATTAGGTATGAAATTAAATAAGGAAGCTTGGATAAATCTGACTTCTCTGTATAGCTCTTTTTTTCCCCTTGAGAATCATATTTTAATGTAGTTTATAGGTGATTAAATGACTCCCCCTTTCTAAAAACTAAGCCTTCCCTCAGCTTCTCACGCAGTTTCTGTAAATGTGTTAGTCCAGAATTTAATGCTTGTACAGTTGATGGCAATTTAAAATATATATTATATATATATATGGGAAAACTTTAAAGATGCTTTTAATTTATTTAATGACTGTTGCTTTTCTGTAATGGTAATTTTCATCCTTGGGTGGTGAGAAGAAATTCTTTTTACTATAGTTATTACGTGCAAAGTGAAATTTGGTTCTTTCGTCAAATTCACTAATGGGACATGTCGCAGTGAGACTGTGCAAGACACGTCACTACTGATGGATAAGCTTTGCTGACTTTGTATCATTTTCCTCCGGTAATGGAGAGCTTTTCATTATACAGTATGAAAATAAAAGTTGCTTACTTGAACGCTTCCCCATTCTTTTCTACTATACTGTGCTGCATTTGAAAAGAGGTTATAAAGTTTGGGCACGGAGTTGAACACTTTCTCATGGTGTCATGAGTGGGGCATCGTAACCTACTATCAACAAAACATGATTGCATCGTGGAACAATACTGAAACACACCCGGAAGGGGAAAACTTGTCTTCCAAACTGGAGAAACTCAACTCGAATTCTTTCGTGTTCGTTTGGTTTTGTATTCCTTGTTTAACCACAAAGTCCCCATTTCTTAGTTGGAGATATTTGGGGGGGGGGGCTGACTCCTTATTTTGACAATAACATTGTTTCACTTATTGTTACCATATTCTAGGTACATTTTAGATGATAAGCATTTAAATTTAATTAATCTGATCATTGAGCTATATTTCTCTATTTTTGTTTAAGCTCTAGCCTTCCCTTTAAGAAAGAATGACCTGATGTTAAGTAAAACATAATACCATATTATTTTCACTCATTTCATCTATATCATATTTATTCATACTGTGAAGTCTAATTAAAATCTATAACATTTTGGAATTATTAGGCGCCGTAGAGATCATCTTGAACAATTTTGTCCACCTCTCTGGGTCTCCTTTAACTCATCTATAAGATAAGGCAGTAAGTTTCCTGCCTCATAAGGTTGTTATAAGGTTTAATAAGACAATACATGCAAATTATTTTGCCAAGTGCTTGAAACAGAACACTTAGTTATTGTCAATTATTATTATTATTATTATTATTATTATTATTATTATTATTATCTAATTCAGTCTTCCCATTTTCCAAATAAGGACCTGTAGAGACATGTTATAGTTTACACCTATGAGGATGTCTACTGATGATGCCCTCCTCTAAAAACTGGCTCCCACCGACAAGGGATGGTTTCCTTGACACATGACCAACATTGGCATTGGACAAAAGCTAGACCAATATTGGCAAATCTGGGAGGAGAGACAGCAGCAATGCTGCCCAGGAGGGTTGGGACTCTCTTACATCAGGCAGGCAATGTCGGCATTGTTCAGGGTCTCAGAACTGCAGATTAGCTCTACGTAACTATTATCAAGTGAATATGAACAAGTAAAACTAATACATACCATAGGAAAAAGCACAAGGCCACAAGGTTTTATACATTTAGATCCGCAACACACAAAATTAAGAATCCATGAAACTTTTCTTCATGGTTTTTTGCTCACAAATAGATGTTCTCATAGAGTGAGTTTTTAAATTGAATTTTTTTTTGTTCTGTTTTTTTCCGTCGCATCTGCTGTAACCCTGGCTTCTAGCCCTGGCATTGCTAAGGTCTGGGCTTGTGTGCTTTGCTATGTTCCTTCACCTACTTTCTCTTAGGGCGTCTTACAGCACAGGGAATATAGTCAGTGGTATTGTAATAGCCTTGTTTGGTGATGGATGGTAGCTACACTCGTGGTGGGCACAGCCTCATGTGTAGAGTTGTAGAATGGCTACATTGTACACCTGAAAGTAATGTAACACTGTGTGTCGACCATACTCAAATAAAATTAAAAGAACATACAAAAACTAGATTTGTCGAACAGTGTCTGTAAAGAGAGTACAGCATGGGAGTTAGGAGCTCAGGCTTGGAGTCAGATTATTTGCATCAGAATCTGGACTCTGTCCCTTACTATCCACGTGACTTTGAAGAAGTTATAAAACCTCTCTCCGCTTCCATGTCCTCATGTGTAAAACAAGAATGAAACACAGAACCTCCCTTGCAGAGTTGGATTACTTGAGCTGATACATATGAAGCACTTACAGATATTCACAGTGCAAAGTAAATGTTCTATAATATTAGCTTGTTGATGTATTAAATGCACATTATGTGTTTCCGTGAATGAGTCCTCTTTGACCTGGGAAGTAGGATCTCAGGTATTATTCCCAGTTTATTCATCAAGGAGAATAACTGACTCAACCAAGGTAAGAGCAATGTTGGTGTCAGAGCTGGGGACTAGCTCTGATTGTCCTATGGTTTTCCACTTTGCTTCCCATGCCTCTTCCTAAAGAAAGCCGTCAGAGTAAATATTCCCTCAGAGTTCAGAGAAATATGGAGGAAATGGACAAAGGCATCAGATAGGGAGCAAAAACTAGGCTTTAATAGGGGCAATGTTTGATTAGTGTTTGGATCTGAGGCTGTTTGCCTGAATTGAATTTCCTGCCCAATTGTAGGTCAGTCCCAGAGGGTGTGGAGACTGTCTGCTGAGCTAAGGTCCTGAAAGATGGAAAAGGTATGTTTTGACTAGATAATCCTGAAAAGGAAAAGGTCAAAGAGGGGCTGAACTTCCAGTTGCCATTTTTTCCCATCATCAATCAGATAAGTTGACCCCTTAAAAAGAAAGGCTAGAAAGAGAAACTGAAGACATTACTTCGCTACTTTCCTGGAAGAGAGTCCCAGGACACTTGTTCCCTGAATGGGACACTGGAAGTCCAGTATTACTAAGAACCTCCTCCTCCAACTCCTACAGGGCTATCATGATGGAAAGTGATGCCCTTCCCCATATCCCATTAAGCATGAAGAATCCAAAAGATCAAGTTTATAATATTTGATTGTAATCTTAAATCTTCACCTGGCCCCACTGAGGAATATGGACCAGCTGGTGGATGGCCAATTTTCACTTTTCACTTTTCATTCTCTGGATCAGCTGCTCCCTTCCCATGAGGAAGAGCCAGAAGAGGAGGGAGAAGCAGGATGTGTCTTCTACCACTGTGTCCTCTTAGCAAGAGGGGGTAAAATTGAACCCACTGATGGAAAGGTAAGGAATGGGGTAAACGTGACTCCCCTAACATAAACTATGATACGAACTGTCTCCTATCACTTTTTAAAATTATAAGGAACACTTATTATGAATCTGAAAAGGGCAAATACGGTATACAGTAATCATTTCAGTTAGTGGTTGGGATTTGGTTTTGCAAGAATTCCTCTGCCCTGTTCATTATTCTTATTTTCTCCAGGACAATCAAAAGACATGGAAAAAATAATTCAGCTTTGGTTGCCTTGAGTCCGAGGCCAGAGCGGTCTGGGTATTGGAGCTGCAGCCTGCAGGAGAGAGAAGTCTATTCTGTGAAACAATTGGAAGCTGCTCTAATTAACGAGGTTAGAGTATGAAGCACACTCCTCTCCCTGCCCTTAATGTTGTACATTTTAGTTTGCAACAACTTGGTTTTCATTTTGTCCTCATTTCCTTCTGGGACATTGAAATGTTGCTCTGAGGGCAATAAGAAATCCAGTCTTAGAAGAAGTTAAAATCAGGGAGTAGCAGGCGTTTTCCTCACATCCCCTTCATCCCAGCCGCATACCCAACATCACACACACACACACACACACACACACACACACACACACACACACACACACACACACACTCTGGCTCCACTTCGGTGTCACTGAAGCAGGGAGTGAGGTATGGTTATGTTCCAACCCCTGAGCTCAAAGTATCAGCCAACTACATTTTCGAACTCGAAGCCCGGGCAAATTGCCATCAAGTTAGAGAGAAAACCCACCCCCACCTCATGAGGGCTCAGGCCAGATGTAAACGCAGCAGCCCAGAGGTGAGGCGATTATGTGCAAGAACCATGTGACAGAGCTTTTCCCAAAATGGACTGACTTCAGAGAAACATTGTGGGGTTTTCGGGACTTCAGTCCTGCTTTCTGGAGATTTTCCATCACTATAAGCACTGGTATACATACACACGAGCAGACTTAAAACTGGGTCCAACATATGTAGTTTCATTAAATGATCTTGTTAGTAAGGGGAGAAATTAATGACACAACCTCAAAATTTTGCCAGTTGAAACAGTCAGACAAACGCTGTGTGGAATCTGGAGCCTGTATTCTGGTGTCAGTAACATGGGTCAGAAAACCCAGAGCTTTTAGGAATGTTTGGATGATTTTACAATGCAGAAGTACATGGCCTGCCTGGCTAGAGGTGTGTGCCAAGAGATAACGGAGCCCTTTGGAGCTGTGCTTTCTACTGCCTTTAATTTGAAGCTCACTTTGTAATACTTCCAAGGGATAGCAACATGTTGCAAAGAGAAATTTCAGTTGTGATAGGTTGGACTGAGAGCATTTTGAAGTTGTAGTTGCCTGTGATATCCTCAGGAGTTCTCATTTCCCCTAGCAGAACATTCTAGAAGTTATATTAAAATTTTACTCCACTCTATCTAGTTTATGAAATGGAGATCTAGAGTTCATCATCAAGGTGAGATATTTCTGTCTTGTAGCAGGCAGACTCTCTGGTGCATTCTGCTTTGAATCACCTGTGAGACACATAAGACAATGACAAAATGCTTTGAGAACAAGGGAGAAATCGCAGAAACATGAGTATTTTGATGTCAATGAAAATGTCGTATTTTAGAGTCAAAAATCTTAATGAATCTTAGACTTCATTATTATTCTTTCTCGAGTCTCTTATAGCTTTTTGGAATAAAGTTTGAGTTTGTGAGAGGCCGAATAGCCTCTACCATGGTTATCAGCACATATAGATGATGGACAGTATACCTGAATTGGGACACAAAGAAGAATGAAAAGATTAAATCTACAGAATGAACATTTACTTACTGAGAGGGACTTCTCTTAAGTTTATTTACTTTATGGAAAATATCAGAGCCAAGTCTTGGTGAAGATAAAACCACTTTTATCTGATGAATAAAATTCATCAAATTTTTGACTGATGAAAGATAATTGTCTTGATTGTAAAGCCGTTTACTAAAGAAAAGAAAAGACAAAAGAAAAGAAAAAAGGGAATGGAAGGGAAGGAGAGAGAATGGGAGAGAAGAAAAAAGAGAAGGGAAGAAAAGGAAAAGAAAAGAAAGAAAAGAGGGCGCCTGGGTGGCTCAGTGGGTTAAGCCTCTGCTTTCGGCTCAGGTCATGATCTCAGGGTCCTGGGATCGAGGCCCGCATTGGGCTCTCTGCTCCGCAGGGAGCCTGCTTCCTCCTCTCTCTCTGCCTGCCTCTCTGCCTACTTGTGATCTCTCTCTGTTGAATAAATAAATAAAATCTTTAAAAAAATTTAAAAAAAAAAAGAAAGAAAAGAAAAGAAAGGAAAGGANCCTCTCTGCCTACTTGTGATCTCTCTCTGTTGAATAAATAAATAAAATCTTTAAAAAAATTTAAAAAAAAAAAGAAAGAAAAGAAAAGAAAGGAAAGGAAAAAAAAAGAGAAGAAAAGAAAAAAGGGAAGAAAAGGAAAGAGAAGGGAAAGGAAGGGAAGGAAACTATTTGTTTTGCATCCCTGGGAATCTGAAGGCTGTTACCATGACCACTCCTAGAGACACAAGGTCCTAGACAGTAATTCATTCATGAATCGACATAAACCAGGGGCTAAAAGTGGAGGGACCCTAAATAAGGATCTTTAGGTTCTTGGATGACAGGCAGCTTCAGTTTTAATTTTGGCCAAGGTTTTAAAGGTCTAGTATCCGATAACACTAAGCCATCTGGAAAAATTCCCTCACCATCAAAAGTTAGGAGACCCTGAATCAAAGCTGCACAAATACTGTAGCCATTGACCAGATGTAGCTATTTAACCTTAGTTAAATAAAATGAGATAAAGATAAAAATTCTGTTCCTCAGTCCAACAAACCACATTTCAAATGCTTAAGAGCCACCCACGGGTAGTGGCTAGCTGATTGGACAATGCAGGTGTAGGACATTTCCATCATCACAAAAGCTTCTCCTGGATAGCGCTGATCTAAGGAATAAACAGGAAGTCGTTTCACTTTGACTCTTCAGGAAAATGTGGTCTACTTTAGTCCCTCGTCTGAATAAGCACACTCTCAAATAGGGAGGTTCTTGGCCAATACGCAAGCCTCTAAAAATTGACAAAAGATGTGAGTGCCCTTTTAGTTAACCTTTCGTGGTTAACTAAAATTGAAAAATCATTATAAAATATAATTTAATCCATACTTCTTTAAGATTGTATGTTAATCACTCTCTGACCGAAAAGCTGCCTCGGGTCATTTGTCCGGGCACACGAGCCAGTTTTTAGTCACCTGCTATTTAACATACAGATGTTAATTACCATTCAGGCCCAGCTGGGCTACCCTTAACCAGGCATTACGTTACACACGGCAGAACGCTCCCAGCATGCCTTTCCATCGACTCTAAACAACTTTGTGCGAGAACATGACATCTGTCCACGGTTGTTCCTCATTCATTAAGTCCACTTTTACACATAACTGCCTTTTTGCCCTTTTTGAACATTCGGAATATGTATACATAATAGATGATGCTGATAGGTAGATAGGTAGATGAAATTAAATACTGTTAAAGCATTTTATCCTGTTTTTCATCAACAGTTATTTCAATTCCTTTTTGATAATCACTCTGTTCAGTAAGTTTTCTACAAATGACTTGACAAATAAAAGGCAACAATTAAAACATGTAAATGTTACAGAAAAAATCACAATAGTATTAAAATTACATATTTGTATCTTATAAAAAGCTGAGGTGTTCTCCAAATAAACCACCAGTCCTCCCTCCTTTGAGACAGATTGCTATCAAAATAAGTCATAAGCAGTTAAAAATAACTATCTCAGAAAGGCAGCCATTTTCGAGGCTAAAATAGAAAGTTGTGGGTATAAACTAGACAAAAGCAGTCGGTTTCAAACTCTCTTGTTGCCTCTCCATGTCATATTGGGTGTTTGCCCAGAGAAGCCTTCATTTTAGGGGGGAAAACTTCTGTCTCTATGATCCAGAGAATACACTTGCTTTCTGTTTTCTGAAGGAGTTATGCTCCTCTAAAACCCTTTTGTAAAAAGTATTTTTTAACCTTCCAGGGTAAAATAGTCGCGTCAACTGACTGAACGTGTTAATGTTTCTGGACTTAGAATGGGATTCTATATGTGAAATACATCTTAGTTATGTTTTCAGAATATGTGTGTAGCTCTAGGGTATTTTTTTTTCCCTCAGCATCCTACCTACAGAGATGAATGGATAAACGACATGAGTACTGAATTATCATTCTTGCTCATAAGCCAATTTTGAGTAAAAAGTTAATATCTGAAGTAGGATGTTTTTAAATAAAAGTGTGAGCGATGGTTAAGTAATCAAGATGACAACATAATAGTATGTGGATATATAACGTGTTAAGGTTGAGAAGTGGTCACAAGTTCTGACTGAGACGCTAGTAAGTGGACCTCTTAGCAAATGAGAGACCCTACGGACCAGAGAGTAAAGAGTTCGAAGCACCTGCTTTGAAACTCTTCCAGAGCTCAGACTAAGTTGTTAAGATTCTTTGTCTCTGTCACTGAATGCAGAAAGGGCTCCCCACTCTTACCTCTTTCTCACGTGTGCTGTGTAGCCAGAGAGGCTCGTGCGTTCACGCACCCACACACACACATGCACACTTACAGGAAGGGTCTTTCCCAGGATTCTCCCCCACCCAACAAATCCACATTAAACTCCTCCAGGCTCTCTGAGGCACCTGCACTTTGATTTTCTGGCTAGGAAAGAGAGAGTGGAAACCTGGGAAGCTATCAAACCCCTCTTAAAGCAGCCGGGTAAATGAGTTACATATGGTTTTTAGTGTTCATGGGAACTCGCACATCACATGCTGAGGAATAATAAATGTAATCCACAGTAAATGCATGAAAACCTGCCCATGGTCCATAGTTTATTCCAACGCTGTGAATCTTTTTTTTTTAAGATTTTATTTATTTATTTGACACAGAGAGAGAGAGAGAGAGAGAGAGAGAGAGAGAGAGAGAGAGAGAGATCACAAGTAGGCAGAGAGGCAGGCAGAGAGAGGAGGAAGCAGGCTTTCCGCTGGGCAGAGAGCCCGATGTGGGGCTTGATCCCAGGACCCTGAGATCATGACCTGAGCTGAAGGCAGAGGCTTTAACCCACTGAGCCACCCAGGTGCCCCCCAACACTGTGAATCTTGTGGAAATATTTTGTGTACCTTGTAATACCATTGAACTTTCAGTATTTATTGGTTTCTGTGCACTGTATCTATCCCTTCATCCTCAAGTCCCAATAATCCAAGACTAATAAAACTTCCTGGCTTTCTAATTGTGAATAAGAATGCTAATGTTTATTTTATAAACAAAAAAATACACTTTGATTTTACATACAATAGATACATAGATAATAGAAACAAATTCATAAAATTCTAAGACTTTATAGTAACCTCTGATATGAGTAATAATATTGATGATAATCTTTCATTTGTTAAGTAATAGAAAACATTCATTTCCTTTCACAACGTCTAACTTACTCTTCTAAAGGTTTATATTTGAGAAATGCACTTTTTTTTAGGGGGAGGAAGGAGGAGGTGGGGAAAGGCCGAAGGAGAGAGAGACTTTAAAGCAGGGTCCATGTCCAATGCAGACCTTGATGTGGGGCTCAATCTCACAACTGAGATCGTGACTTGAGACAAAATCAAGAGTTGGATGCTTAGGGGCACCTGGGTGGCTCAGTCGTTAAGCATCTGCCTTCTGCTCAGGTCATGATCCCTGGATCCTGGGATTGAGCCCCGTATCGGGCTCCCTGCTCCTGCTCGGCGGGAAGCCTGCTTCTCCCTCTCCCACTCCCCCTGCTTGTGTTCCTCCTCTCGCTGTTTCTCTCTCTGCCAAATAAATAAATAAAATCCTAAAAAAAAAAAAAAAGAGTTGGACACTTAACCAACTGAGCCGCACAGGTGCCCCTAGCTTAGTCTTTTTTTTTTTTTTACTTTTGATACAGGAAGTCTTTATTCTTTTAATTTGATTTAATTTAATTTATATTCAATTCATTAACATAATAGTGTATTATTAGTTTTAGAGATAGAGTTCAGTGATTCATCAGGTTTTGTTTGACTGATCAGTCTTATATAATACCCGGTGCTCATTCTATTATGTGCCCTCCTTAATGTCCATCACTCTGTTACCCCAACCTCCCACCCCCCTCCTCTCCAGCAACCCTCGGTCTGTTTCTTATGGTTAAGCATCTCTTTTGGTTTGCTCCCTCTCTGATTTCGTCATTTTTTTTCCCTTCCCTTTCTCTATGTTTCTCTGTTTTGTTTCTTAAATTCCACTATCAGTGAAATCATATGATAACTGTCTTTCTCTGATTGACTTATTTCGCTTAGCATAATACCCTCTAGTTTGAACCTCTATATTGTTTTCCAGAGTGGCTCCTAGCTTAGTCTTTACAGGAAACTGAGACATGGATAATCTAAGTTAATGTTCAAATTCTCCATTAATAAAAGGTAGATAGATTCCATGGGAACTCTGAATCCAAAGCTATTATTAGCATTACCATTATGACTTACAGACTTACCGTCTTAATAATACTTATACCTTATACCTTTTGATCACAGCTGGCATACCTGATGCCACACTGTGAGACACTTTTTTCACACTGTGAGGTATTTTGGGGTTTTTTTTTTTTAAGATTTTATTTATTTATTTGACACAGAGAGAGAGATTACAAGTAGGCAGAGAGGCAGGCAGAGAGACAGGGAGAGGAGGAAGCAGGCTCCCTGCTGAGCAGAGAGCCCGATGCGGGCCTCGATCCCAGGACGCTGAGATCATGACCTGAGCCGAAAGCAGAGGCTTTAACCCACTGAGCCACCCAGGTGCCCATTTTGGGGGTTTGTTTGTTTGTTTGTTTGTTTGTTTTTAAGATTTTATTTATTCATTCATGAGAGACAGAGAGAGAGAGGCAGAGGCAGAGGGAGAAGCAGGCTCTCCACTGAGCAAGGAGCCTGATGCGGGACTCGATCCTAGGAGTCTGGGATCATGACCTGAGCCGAAGGCAAATGTTTAACTGACTGAGCCACCCAGGCACCCAACACTGTGAGGTATTTTTATTCCCACTCTATAATAGAAATATTGGAAATGAGGCCCAAATACAAGTGAACTTTCCAAATTTATATGACAAGTTACAATACTACTTCCAGTTTTTATCTCTTGATCTTTGTTTCATAACCATTTAATTATTGCAATTTTTTAGTTTTCATCCCACAAATATTTATTGAGATCTGTGTGGACACTCTGTAAGAGCTGGGAATACAAATGTGAACAAAACCACCTTGCTGCTTGCTCTCCAAGGGCTCACAGCCTTATGGATTCAAGAGATGATTCAGCAGGTAAAGCACAGGGACCCAAGAGGATGCTTAGAAGGCCACGTAGGGCCCTAACCCCATCAGAGAGTCCCACCACCTCATCTGGAGAACAGCAACCAGCAACTCTATTCTTGACCCAACAGGTGGTAGAGATGATTGCTGCTGTCTCTGGCTGACCATCAGGGTGCAATTATCCAACTGCTGGGAAGCTGGGCTTCCAGCCAGGAGCCACCCGGATACGGCGGGAGCCATTTCCTGGCATCTGAGACTAATGGTTCCAGGGCATCTGGTCATAAATTCAATAAACATTTATTGAGCATGTACAATATGCTACGCACCAGGGATGTAAAGTCACACAACACACCACGGGGACACTGACATGCAAGTGAGTAGCAGTAATGCCACATGAGTGCACCATGGCTAGGCACGCAGGGGATCCTCAGAGTCTTCTGCCCCACCTCCCATAAGGCAGTCGTTCAGATTCAGTGCCAATAATCATGCACCAACTACCACGAACGTTGTACAGTTCAAGAGAATCAAATTAACAACCAGAATGGCCATCTGTCCCACTTTGCCCTCGTCACTCCCCAGATCCCATCTTGCATCAGCATAACTAAAGCACCCCCCCCTCTCAAAAAGGAGCCTGCTTGTTTGATAAACGTTTGGGATAAGTGAGTGATACAGTCATCCAGCTGAGGTCTAATGGAGGTTAATACCTGCTTGGCTTTAACATACAGAAAATGGCTTCCTGTTCATTTCCGGAACCCTGACTACCGGCCAAGCCTAGTGCTGGGTGCTATCGCCCCCTCACCGTTCCCAAGAGTCAGAGGCAAGGGTATTATACCTGCTCTACTGGCACGTGAAATTTTAGAGAGTTCAGTTACTTCCCAGGGGTCACAAAGATATTAAAGGGTAGTGCTAGGATTCAAACACAAGTGTGTCTCGCTCCTTGTAGCCACAGATGGGGTAAGTTTGACAACCACATTAACCACCACAGAAGAAAGCTATCCTCAGAGAGGCTGTGGAAAACATAGTAGTTGGTCAGGTGCGAGACACTAAGGACCTGGACCTTCACTGTAGAGACAGGAGGTCTACGGACGTCACTGAGCCCACGAAAGGCCTATATCCTCAGCCATCCCCACAGTCTCCTTGTCTAGGCTTAGCTTTCGATCACCGTTTCTTCAGCTTAGAAGCCTGGATTCTGGCCACAGCACGTGCACCAGCGCAGGGGCGGCTGACTGCGGGAATGGATGGGGGTGGGGCGACGGCGGGGGAATATGTCCCCACCATGCAAGCTCTCTGCTGGCCTTCCTCCTTCAGAGACAGTCTTTGTGTCTTTGCAAGTTTCCTTTTCCCCTCCTTCCATATGGAGACTTAATATAGTGCCTCAGGGATATGAAAAGAGAGAATTTTTCACCAGTGAAATGGAGCTTTTATGGTCTGTGAAAGATACATCTCTTTTGTTAGTCCCTTTATTTACCTCTGCAGTACTATAAACCGAAGCAGGAAATTATACTTTCAGATTAGGAAACATTGTAGAAGGCACAGTTAGAGCGTTTCATGGAAATTTGTCCCAGTTGCTCAGGCTTTATTCCCATCTTCAATAAAAATTGCTTAATTGGTTTATCTGAAAATAAAAGTAATCTATCATAATTGTGGCCAACACAGACAACAGAGAAAGGTATAAAAAGAAAGTGGAAAGTGTAAGCTCACCACTGAGAGATAACCACTAGTAATGTTTTAATGTATATCTTTCTGGATATTTTTTCCATGCTAATCCATGTACATATGCAATTTATTATTTCAAAAAAATTGTATACTTTTCTAAGTTATGTTCTCTTTAGCATATTATAAATATTTTAATGGTATAAACGTAGATCTATCCAAATTTTTATTACGTTGTGATAGTGTACTATGTGGCTATCCCTCAATTATTTTTATCGTTCCCAAATAGCAAAATATTTAGAATCTGTTGGTTGTTGTTTGCTTTGGTCTGGTTTTAGGGTTTTTTTTTTCTTTTTGCTATTATATAAAATCCTACATGATGATTATTACAAATATATTTCTGTATAGTTGTCTACTCAGTTGTTTCTTTTAGATTCATTCCTAACAACGAAATCTTTTCTTTGTCGATTCACATCACTAAACTTTACTCAGATAGATTACATTCCCATCATCAGTGCACAAAAGCCTGTACTCTCCACAGTACATTCAATATTAGGGCTCTCAACCCTTTTAAACTTTGCTGCTCTAACAAGAAATTTGTAATATATTGTTATTAATAATTAACCTTAGTTAATTGAATAATCAGGAATTCACACAAATTTAATTATTTAAAAGTTGAACTGATCTGTCTATTGCTGGTAAGCTTAATATAGTTTTCATGGATTTTTGAACATGTGTAGTTCTTTTTTGAGAGTGACCTGTTCATATCCTTTGCTCGTTTAGTCACTAAAAGGAGTTTTTATTATTATTATTCATTTCTTTATATGTGAATTCTTTATACATGAACAATATAACATTTCGATCTCTTGTTCATGTTCCAAATGTTTTCCCCAGGTGGTCATCTGTACTTTTATTGATTGTGAAATTTTAAAATTGGCTTTTACAAGTATGTATGTACATATATATTAATATGTATATATTTTTATATGCATGCACACACAATAGGTATGGACATAGATATAGCCAAGGATAGTCACAGACATTCAACATTCTCTGTCACCTTTCACTCCTACTTCCTCTGAGCAGTTGCCTGACCCTCACATTTCCGCATGGAACTCCTCTGGCATGGAACTTTGCACCTCCTATAATGAATTTTTGATACATACATTAGACTTTCATCTATTCTCTTCAACTGGAAACTCCTTGAGCCCCATAAAGTGCCCAGCAGAGTGCCTGGCAGGTATTAAATAGGCGAGTGGAGGAAAGCTTTGTGTCTCACCTCTTCTCAGACACAAGGAAACTGTCCCACAGACGTTTAGCCCCAGGGATCTGCCCCCAGTCACAGAGTAGAGACAATTCTCCCGACACTCCACCCACTACTCTTTCCACCATCTTCCCTTGTGTCCCATAACACTAAAATGCCTCTCACAAAGCCATCAGAGCGAACAAACGCACTGCATGGCCTACAGGGCCTAGGCCACAGTAGGATCCTACCTATGAAAGGAATATCAGAGTATCTGATACCTAGACCTGGAGGTTCTGTGTTTTGCCGTTGTTTTATTTAGTCCCCTCAGACCCTCTGACAAGAGCAGCCGTCAAATCTCAAGAACAGCATCCATCTATTTGCTTTGGTTTGGTCTCTTTCTCCAAGTAGTTAAATCCCAGTTTGTTATTCTGACCACTAGATGGAGTCCAGTTATTAGCCTGAAGAGACAAGGTGCAGGCTTAAGTGAATCCCAGCCTCCCTGTGTTCCCAGTGGCGCTGGGTTTAACCAGAATGTGACTCTGCCACTGTGCAGACATGGCCCTTAGGTGGCCCTTACTACCCATGGGGACAATTCTAGATAAAGCTGGAGATCAAAGGGTTTTGTCTGTCTCTCTGTAGTGAGCTAATTATCCATTTGTGAAGCTCCTCGGTGAAGATTTGAAATCGCATTTTAGGTGTTCCTGGACCTCTTTCCCTCTTCTCTCCTATTCCCTCTCTCTCCTTGATCTTTATTATCTTTAAAGACAATGAATATTCTCTGCATCTCTGTCCTCAGTCAGGAATTTCTGCCCCACAAGTATTCTGAGCTATTAGATTCACCTGGTGAGGAAATGTTGTTGCACTGAAATGGGGGGGGGCATCAAGAAATAGGTTCACATCTTCATTTTGTCTAAAGGATGAAATACTGGATGCATCCAGAACAGAATCTCTCTTGATTGCATGTGTTCAATTAAAACCTTTTCAGGAAATAATATTCAGGAATGTTTTTGTCACATTCTTTTTCTGTCAGTTTTCACAGAGAAAGTGGCACATTTTGCAATTGCCATCCTCTTCTATGCCTTTATTTCTTAAATTCAGTTTTTAGAAGTCACCTGTATTTCCCTGAACCATCAAATATAAACACAAATGAGACATGGATGAAGATAAGACAAACAGAACAAGGAATGGCAATTATAATCCGAGCACTCCTGCTTTTTAAAATTCAAGATCATTTGCCTCACTTGTACAAAAATGAATCACCCCAGCTTCCCAGTAAGTTAACTTAACCCTCATTTAGAAATAGAGAAAATATCACCTTGCAGACTTAGACTAATATGTCTATTCCCCCTTCTAAACAGCTCCAGTCCGTAACAACTATGACAGAGATCCCCTGCATCAACCTTTATATTGTTAAGCTTGAGAATGATTGAGACATTTAAAAGACAAACTTGAGAAAATAATCAATTATTTAACTGGACAGTAGAGGAGTGCCATATGTGTGACCTCCAAGACAGAGAAACTCTCAGGTTCCCTCATACATTTCCAACGCTTTTTAAAAAAATACATATTATTGCCTATTCTTGTAGCTTTTCTTTTAAGGTATACAGTTGAGGCTGAAAAAGAATCTAACACCTTTATTTTCCCTCTAGTTCCCTGATAAATACTAAGAGTCTCAGGTAAAAATGTGCAAGGACAGCTTGGATCCTGCAGCTTGATGTGAAAGTCCAAATGTTGCATAATATTGATGGCTTTATAAAAGATGTGAAGATGTTATTCCTTGAATTTGCTGCAAATCATGGCATTTCTAGAGAACTTATCTACATCTCACCACATTCTTTAAAAATAGCATTTTGTGGGCGCCTGGGTGGCTCAGTGGGTTAAAGCATCTGCTTTCGGCTCAGGTCATGATCTCAGGGTCCTGGGATCGAGGCCCACATCGGGCTCCCTGCTCAGCAGGGAGCCTGCTTCCCCCTCTCTCTCTCTGCCTGCCTCTCTGCCTCCTTGTGATCTCTCTCCCTCTGTGAAATAAATAAATAAAATCTTTAAAAAAAATAGCATTTTGTGTATCTCTACACGACTTGATCTAATGTGGTCTTCTATTTAACATGCTAATTTGAACATTCTAGGGTCTTTGTTAGGGTATAGCTCTGATTTAAAAAAAAGCAGTCAAATTCTAAAAAGAAAGTATTTGAGAAATGAACAGATTCAAGCTATACTCTAAATTCTCTGGTTCTTGTGTTAGGAGACAAAATTTATTCACTTGGAAGTACTGAAAAGTAACAGACAACCAAAATAAATGCCAATTCAAATTTATGATATGGATATCATAGTGATAAAAGAGTATGCTGGAAAAATATAGTGGATTAGAGAATAGGAAGATGGAGGCCCTATGAAGTCTTGCTAACACAGGGTAGGCTATTTAACTATTCTGGGATCGGTTACTCCATCTGTAACCCATGCATTCATCCAAGAAATTCTTGTCGAGAGCTCACGTCTTCTTACCACTGTTCTAGACACTGGGCACAGAATACCCTGTCTTCATCAAGGTTACATTGTACTGGAGGAAGACAGATGGAAAGCAACGTATGTCAGTCAAGTATGTAAAATGTGTATTGTATTAGGGAGCAGGAAAGGCCCTGGAATAAAGTAACAGGGGGAAGAGGGATAAAGAGAACCAAGGCACTTGCGATTCTAAGTAGGGTCAGCAAGAAAAACCGCGCTGAGAAGGTGAAGTTTGAGTCAAAATCTAAAGAAGATAAATGTATCAGGAGAAGCATGTAGTAGAGGCAGGAGTTAGTGCAAAGACCCTGAGGTGGGGGTATGACCCTCATATGCGAGGAAGGGTGAGAAGCCAATGTGGTTGGAGGAGAGCGAGAGAAGTAAGTGGGACAGGAAGTGAGGGAGGGAACGGAGGTGGAGGTGGGGTGGGTTGGTTATAGGGAAGGAGTGATTTTGACTTTTTCTCTGAAAGAGATGGGAAATAATGATAGGGTTTTGTAGAGAGACATAATATTTCCTGGCTTATATTTAAGAGATCACGTGGGCTACTGTATTGAGAATAGATGAAATGGGGCCAGAAGCAGAAGCTGTGAGGCCAGGAAGGCAAGGATTTCAATAATCAAGGTGAAAAGATAAGGTGACTTGATCCTAGAGAGCAGCAGTGGGTCCTGTCTACACTTCAAATCAAATTTAATAATTCGCATGAGAATGATTTGGAAGTTGTACATTCTTCACAGATATGTTGTTATCATGTTCTTATTTATAACATTTTTGACTATTCTTTTGCATGTGCTATTCCAGAGCAACTTTAGAAGAAATTTGTGAGTTTCACTTGAAAAAGACCTAGCTTTTTCTATAGAGATTTTTCCCAATTGGCTCTTAAATCTTACCTCTTAAAAATTATCTGTCAATATGATCATATATTTTTCCATTAATCCATTTATTTTACAAATTACATTAATATATTTCCAAATAGTTTAGGGCTAAACTCTACCTGGTACAGTGAGTCTTTTAATGTTGTTTTTGGATTTGATTTGTGATATCTGATTTAGGACTTCACATCCATTTATAAATAAGATTGGTGCATGTTTTTGTCACTATATAAAAAACAGTTGGATAGTTGGATATCATGGTTATAGTAGCTATAGAGAATGAATTAGGAAGTACTTTTCTTTCTTTGTATGGAGTTTGACTATCATAGGAATTGTCTATTGAACACTATTAAATTATCTGAGCTGATTGCCTTGTGGATAGAGGTGGTTATCGTTTCATTTTGGACTATTCGGATACTCTACCTCCACACGAATTGACTTTTAGTGATCTACATGCCCTTGGAAATTACTTTTTTATCTACATTTGTAATTTATTTTCTCATTTACATTAATTCAAATCTGTCGTTATTCCTTTTCTTAGTCCTGGATCATTATTTATGCTTTCTCTCCTGGGTCAAATGTACATATTGCTTTTTCTATTGTGATGATCTTTTTTAAAAAATCAGCTTTTTCTGTACTAAAGATCTAAGGGTTTCTTTTGTCTAGTCAAGTAATGCTTTAATCAATAAAATAGTTTCTTATAATTCCCGAGGATTAATTTTTTTATTTTTCTAGCCTCTTGAGGTGACTATGGAGTTCACTTATTTTCAATTCCTACAGCGTTTTAATAAGTTCATGGAAGAATAACCATTTTCCTCTGGGTACTATTTTACTATATCCCACAGATGTTTGAAATGTATTGCTCATGTTCTTATTAATCTCTACCATGAAATCTTATATTTTAAAGTCATCTTTAAAACTCAGAGTCATTTTGAAAAACAAAATATCTCATTTCCTACTGAATAGTTGTTTGGGGGTTACCTTACTTTTGGTTCTAGCTTTATTGCATTGAGTGCTTAATTTTTTTTCTAATCTTCTTATGAACACAATAAGCACTACTTTGATGACTCTCAAGACCCTTTATCAAAAATTTAATAACATAAAAGGTAGGTTTAATTTGGATAAAGCGCTTTTACGGAAAATGAAATGAGACAAATTTAGATAAAACAGAAATACACATGCTAACTGACAGAAATCCAGGCTGAATACAAGGAGAGCAATCCTGAAGAGTTCAAACAATCCTGGCAAGAGATGGTGTTAGCCTGAACAGAGATGGAGACGCAGGAGGACAAGTTTAGTTTTGAAATGAGTTGGTGGTTTCTAGAAAATTTAGGTGAAGACGATCAGAAGCCTGCTGGTTGGGAGCTCGCCAGTAAGGTCTGGTCTGAGGGTAAGGACTTGCAGTCACAGTTATACAGGTGAGATGAAAAATCAACTAGGAGCCAAAGTCATCTGTGAGGAGCGATGGGTCAAAGGCATTGAGGAGAGTTGGTGAAGGTCTGATAATACACAGCAGCTGTGAAGAGTAAAGAGAAAATACTGGAGTTCTGAACAGAGTATTAAATTGGAAGTGTTGAATTTATAGCTGAATCTTTGTCTAAGCTGGTTGGCCTGTATTGCCATGGAGGTTGGGTTTAACAGCTCTTTAGCCCCCTCCATAGAGAAATGACAAGAGAAGCAATATTTGGAGGACTTGTGTTTTAGACATGTTGCGCATAAAGTACCAAATCTCCTGATATAGTAGAAGTTGAAAATCTGAATGTCCAGGGGCGCCTGGGTGGCTCAGTTGGTTAAGCGTCCAACATGACATTTGATTCTGGCTCAGGTCTGGCTCATGATCTGAGGGTCCTGAGAATGAGCCTCTCTCCTCGCCTCAGACTTAACACTCAGCAGGGAGTATGCTTGAGATTCTTTCTCTCCCTCTGCTCCTCCCTGCTGCTCACCTGTGCTTTTGCCCTCTCTCGATGTCTCTAAAATAAATAAATCTTAAAAAAAAAAATAAAGCTTGATTGCCCAGAATTTGATTAAAGAGTTGTAGTAGTAGTGAGCTTTAATTTGGGTTGAAATAAATAAATAACAGATAAATAAAATCTGGCAAGTGGAAGAGGAAGGGGTTGAGGGTAGTACGACCCAGTATCTAGAGAACATACTAGAATTTACTCTCCTCTATGAGTGCAGCCCTCAATGCCTGGAGTAATTTCTTTGGAAGGTTACACACTTATTCCAAAATTTTTGGCATCCTACTCCCCTCTTAGTTTATGAGAAAGTAAATTTCTTCTCTAAATAGCAGCACATTATTTTGAAGCAAAATAGTATTGCTTATCATGCCTTCTGGTCTGTATTTTCAGAATTGGCTCATGCGTATTTCCAAGTTGTTTCCATACATCCTTAGGTTGTCCTTTCCATCCAAAAAGAAGTTGGAGTAAAAGATGAACTGATTCATTCCATGATTCTTAGGCAACTTCCCTGAATGGCCAACAATCTTTCGAATATACCTTTGCTACCATTTAAAAATAACCTTGTTCATTTATTTTCATATTTCCACACCATGAATGCAAGGCATAGAAGAAGAAAAAAAAAACCTACAAAACCAAAAAAAGCCAAAAAGTTCTACATGAAAATAGGGGATAAACTTGATGGCCCAATCCTGCTGGGGATAATCAGAAATGGGTTTAAGTTTGAAAAAAGTGCAGAAAAGCTAATGGAGGAGAGCTGTGGAAACTGCATTGGCGTCTGCGGGTTGGGTCTATTGCATGGAAGGGGGAGGTGTTGCGGACTCCTGCAGAAGACACGATGTATCTAGCAACTGTGGATGACTATTAGAGCAGCTGCATAAAGGAGCTGGCATTCCCATTGCTGCTTTGTTACAGGGAAAATTACTAAGGCAGCAGAAGTTGAACTTGGCATGAAAAAAGATAAAAACAAACAAACAAAAAAACCCCCAAAATCCCCAAAGAAACCAAGAACAAAAAACACCACTAAGTTTAAACACTCCCACCATGGTCACACTCCACCATCTAAATCCATAACAACATTGTTTTGTACAAGATACATGTATTTCAACTGACATCCTGGTACGGTGTATGCTTGAGAATAGTTTTGACCACAGGTGCTCTGTCTGGTTCAAGTTAGTGAATGAAAGACAAGGTCATCCATTTTAACAAATTTGGCACCCAGAAAATATACCACCCAACAAGGAGGATTTCAAACTTCTTTTCCCAGTGAATGGTCAGAGTGCCAAACTATACGGTAATGAAGGTACCTATTCTTAGCCTCAACTATGAACAGAACACACACAGTAGGTCCTTTAAAAATATAGGTTGAATAAATGTTTGAAGTCTGTTAGTCTGTTCTTTTCCCTCTAGGCTAAAGTTTCCTTACATATAAAATAGTGATATAACATGTACAAAGTATTTAGCACAACACCTTTCACATAAGTGATTAAAATGTTAATCATTTTTCTTCTACCTTGGACAGTATAATCAGCAATACGTAGTAACTCTACTTAAAAAAAAACTGAGACAATAGTCTGCAAACTGTTTTTAAAAGAAAGGGTATTTTTTAATGACATTATCTATCTAGACCCATACATAATCTTACGTTTACAGATACATACGCGCACACACACATTAACCTGCATACATGTACTCACTCACCTAGAACCGGGAAAACCCCAAGGATCATCCTTGCTGGTTTCCTCTCTTTCTCTCATTCCTCACATCCAATCCTGTCACCTCTCTCCAGACACTATCCCACCCATGGCTCCTTGTGCATGACCCATTTGACACTCCTGTCTGAACCAGCTTCCATTAGTTTTCCCCCGAATTAAATAATTCAACTGCTGGCTAACTGGGTCTGTCTGCTTTCTTTATTCCCCGATCTACGCTTCATCATGGCGCAGCCACCATAGTGATCTTTTGAAAACGTAAATCAGATCAAGTCACTCCCCTGCTCCAAAAGGAAGAAGAAAAGAAAAAAATCAAACGGCTTCATATTTCATTTGGGAGAAAAACCAAACTCTTTATGCGGCCTATGAGGTTCTCACAATCCAGTCCTGCCTACCTCCCTTAGTGCTCACTCTACAGGAAACATACAAGACTGCTTTCTTTTCTCAAATGTGCCAAATTCATGAATGGCCCCACAGCTTTTGCTTTTGCTTTTTCTGCCTGGAACACTTTTTCCTAGACTGTCTCAAGCCTGTTTCCTTTCACCATTCAAGTCTCAGCTCAAATGTCACCAACTCAGGAAAACATTTCCTTACCACTTACTCTAAGTCACTCTCTCCTCTTCTCAGACCCGGTCTGTCTCATTAGCCTGTTTAACTATATTGATAGAGTTTATCACTGTGCTGGAAGTTTACTGTTTATTTTCTCAAAGGGAGAAGAATTCTCCTTTAAATTATTAATGCGATTTTGTTTTGCCTACCTGAGAATAAATCTTGTTTCTTTCTAGAATCATTCCTCTGCTGATTAGGATTAATTCCAGTAGGGTTTTACCGAGAAAGTCTTAGGTAACATCAAGCTTTTGAAATTCAAAAGCCATGCTTTGGTCCTGAAAAAGGATGATCTAAATTCCTCAGTCTCCTTCAGCTTATAAAAGATCAGGGTTTTGTGGAAGAGATCAGAGAATTTTATGTATATAAGGGAAATCCAGACAGAAAAGAAAGACCAGGAAGCCTGTCCTTTCTATTCCCCAGGAACTGCGGAAGGAAGAGGGAGGAGAGGCAACCCCTTCTTCCCACACTTGGGTCTCAACCACAAGCTGCCCTCAAGCAAAGCACAGAGAGTAACCTTGGGGGCACAACATACCCGGCAGTATGAGGCCCGGAGCTGGAGTTATCCTGGGTCTCCTTGCCTTCTACAATGTAGAAACAGGACCTATAATTCTGAAGTTCAGGCTAGGGAAGCTTATCAGAGGGAATTATCTTCGTAAGAAGTAGGTGGCTTTGTAGTGAGTTCTGAAAAGCAGGTCTCAGCTAGAACTGGAAGGAACCATGGTCAAACCCCAAAAGCCTTTAGGGCCAACAGTAACAGAGAGGAACCAAGTCATTGAGGGACGCCTTGGGCCCTGCCTCAGCCCAGAGAAGACAGATGATGAACTTCCCCCACCATAAACTTCTGCTCCAAACATCAAACAATTAGCAAGGAGTTACCTGACCCTAGAGCTTTGACTCATCTTCCATTTTGGTCAGGGATATTACTAGAAGAGGGGCTAAATGAGCCTCTGAGCACTTTTGTCTAAGAGAGACTGGGCATTTTCTAGACAATGGTTCTCATACTTCATGGTCGGTTTATCAGAACCAACTGGGGAGCTAAGAGAGCCCACAGAGGCCCCAGCTTCTAGAAGTGGGATGGGGCCTAGGCCTTAATACCCATTTCACTCCCTATCGCAATCTGATACCCACCAAAATTTGAGAACCACTGCCCTGGAGGGGCTGTTTCCCATGATTTATTTGGATTAACTTCAAACTAGAGGAGACTTTTATTTATTTATTTATTTATTTATTTTTTAAAAGATTTTATTTATTTATTTGACACAGAGAGAGAGAGATCACAAGTAGGCAGAGAGGCAGGCAGAGAGGAGGAAACAGGCTCCCCGCCGAGCAGAGAGCCCGATGTGGGCCTCGATCCCAGGACCCTGAGATCATGACCTGAGCCGCAGGCAGAGGCTTTAACCCACTGAGCCACCCAGGCGCCCTAGAGGAGAATTTTAATGTCCCTCCCATTCACCAATAGGTGGAAGCTCAAAGGAGATGAGATAAACTACAAATACAATTTTTTAATTTACATTCTTTTCTCTGTACACCCAACTTTTACGTTGAGTTCAATTACGTAAAGCGCTCCATTTGTTTACTAATTTACTGTTATCCTCTTGCCATTAGAATATATGCTTCATGATGGGAGGGATCCTGTCTATGTTGTTTATTGCTGCACACCAGTGTCTGGCACAGAGGAGTCACTCGAATATTTGTTGAGGGAATCAGCCAATCAGTTGATTAATTAACTAATTCATTCATGCATAGGCACTTAGAGGACAGAATCAGGAGACGCTCTATCTACTGGTGAGGAAGAAGTAGAGAAACAAGGCATTGAAACTCTGGCAGAGGCAGAACCAAATATTTTTCCAAAACAGCTAAAAAACTTTTAAAGACGTAAATTACCTGTCCCTATCAAGTGAAAAGCTTGCTTTGCATTCTTATATGTGGAAATACATCAGAATTGAGAGGTAAGGAACAAAGAGAGCCTGTAAAAATTTGACTTGAAGATTTAAGTAAGTAGGCGCTGAATATTGGCGAAGCCGCTGCTGTCCTCTGTCAGCTGCCTGGGAAGCGATGCGACCAATGACGTATGTCGTTGGCTTTCAACAGCCCTTTTGTTCATTGACTTTTTTGATATCTAGCTTATCTGATTCAATTTAGTTTTTGGCGTAAATCTTGTTCCTTATTATGAGCTATAAGTCTAATGTATAAAACTTAGAAAATATAAAAGAAAAATACCCATGATCATATTACCTGGCTGTTGTCATCACCGTTAACCTAGTGATCTAATAAAAAGGAGTGTTCATTAGGACTGTGATTTTTGTCCCTTGGCTGTATCCTTAGATCTATGCGTGCCTGGAACAGTGCTTAATAAATAACTGCTGAGTGTGTTCATTAAGATACGCGTTAGATAGTTTTCTTCACAGTCGTTATTCATTAGAATAAGAGGAGTCCCTTTCCTTTCTTTGATCTTTATAGGGACTCAAAAAGAAAAACATATGTTTGTATGTTTTTACTAGCCGTTCTTTACTTTCTTTGGCTTTGACTCATGGATTGAATTTTTCAATATTTCTAGGCACATTTTATAATCTTTTGACTCTCCTTCCTAAATGCAAAACTGAGCACAGACTTTACAAGAGACAGGCCAAGCAGAATATAGAAGAGGGCAACTTTCCAGATCTTGCATTTTATGATCCATTTAGCAATCTGAGCATCCTCCTGAATTTTAAATAGCAGGGTTGGATAGTTGACTCATAGTCAGCTTGTGTTCTGGTGTGACACCTGGCTTTCTCCCATCCCCGTCGAGAGAATTCCATTCGCTCTATTCGGTTTCTGGGATTGATGCATTGCTGGTGTTTTTCCTTTATCACATCAGATTTTCTTCTGCCTTCCCCCCCCTTTCTCAATGCACATCTCCTTCCTCGCTGAGGAAGTTTGTATGTATAGAAACAAATTTCACGTTACTTTTCATTATACCATTTTTAATGTAGTAACCAACAATTAAATAAACAAAAATATCTTGGTTTTATATCTTTCAAAATTGAAAACGCTCCAGCTCTCATCCAATTTAGAACTTGCCTATAAATCACCCGAGACAAATTGTTATTGTTGGTTTCAACAGAGTTGTGTGGCCTGTCTTATGTCCACTTTGATAACTACTGGGAAGAATGAGAGGGAAAAAAATCTCATTACTTAAAAATCCAAATTAAATAAATCATATAAGAATAATTATATATTATATATTTTTCTATTTTTGAAATTGAGTGACTTTATACTCTGTCAATTTAGCTAAGCCAGAAATAGAATGTTTCCCAGGATTCCCTTCTCTGTATGGTTCTGAGTTAAGCTTTGGCCACAGAAGAAATCCGCATAAGATCTGAAATGCAGAAATGCGTAGCTGCCATATTTCTACTCTGGAGGTCAGGCAGGCCAAGCTTCTGTGGCGGCTCACACACTCTTGCCGATAGCTGGTCACTTAGCAGCCAGGTCTGTGGTTCCTCCAGCTCCCGCCAGATTGCCCCATCAGCATCTGCAAATGCCAAGCCAGGTAGACTTGAAGGGTGCCAGCTTATCCCGCAGGTCACCCATATGACCAAGTTGGCAACCATGAAAGACAGAAGCAGGTTCCAGTTTGTCCTCCGGAGTCTTGGGAGCTGTCTATGTGGTTACTCTGGCTCATGCACTAGGTATAATCAAGGTGTAGGCCAAGGTTTTAGTCTCATCTGGAGGCTTATCTGGAGGAGCACCTGCTTCTAATCTCACTTCCATGGTCACTGGCTGAATTCAGCTCATGATGGGTTGTGGGACTGAGGGCCTCACTTTGTCCCTGGATGTTGGCCAGAGGCTCCTTTAGTTCTTTGCCACATGGCCCTTTCCACAGAGAAGCTCATATCATGGCAACTGGTTTCCATCACAGCAAGCAAATGAGAGGGCAAGGGGGTAAACAGGAGAGAAGCAGAGTCACTTTATAACCTACTCTTAGAAGTGACATCCCATCATTTTAATTATAATGTTTGTTAGAAGAAGGTCGCTAGGCTCAGTCAACACTCAAGAGGAGGGGATTATAAAAGGGCATGAATGCCATAAACACTGAAGGCTATCTTTGAAGCTATGATACCTTTTCAGATCAAAAGGCCTTCTGAGCATCTTAAGTATGTGCTGTGCACACCCTCTCTTAAAAAAAAAAAAACTTTTAAGAATCATTTTCCCTATAGCATCCTCACAGGAAGATGTGGAGTATAGCCTTTTATAGACTTTGTCTAATGGAGTGAATCACAGATTTAAACATAGGAAACTCACAAAGTTTTTAAAGGAAACAAGGCAGCTTGGAATGAAGAGACAGAGACAGACAAATGGAAAAAAAGTCATTTCAACCCCCAAACAGTTGCAAGCAGGAAACAGGCAAAGAAGTCTACTCAGCTGCAACACCAGCCATATCTTATAGAAAAGGAAGGATGACTTGAAAGGCAGAACCAGGATTCTACAAAATGAGGCCAAGAGCTATGAAGAACAACTTACGGGGAGTATGACTGAGCCCGAAGCAGAGAAAAGGTACTATGTATCAGACCAGATTTCAGAATTCGATGGACTAGAGACTGCTTCATGCCTCCCATTTTCTCCCTCTCTGAATGGTGTGTCGTGGTTATCCTTTGATGGTTTCACCATTCAATGTTGGAAGTGTGCTAATAGATGACTTACTTAGTTCACAGGCTTCCAGAAGTAAAAGAATACACCCACAGAATTTTAACTGAGGATTCTTATCCACACTCAAACGGATTTAGATGGACAAAATCTCAGCTCTTAAGCTTGAGTCTGATACTGTAATGAAATTATATTTTTAGGGAGGCTCTTGGGAGGGAATGTGTTTATGTTGCCGATGCAGTAATATGATTCATCTATGACCAGGAAGTGGATTGTGGCAGTTTTTAAAATTGCTTGCAAGTTCTATGAAACTCTCTTCATTAAGTCTATGTTCCCCTTCCTCAAATCTGGGTGGGCTTTAAGTGTTTCCACCAATAGAATATGGTGGAAGTGATGTCACGTGATTCAAGGCTGGTTTGTAAAAGATTAAAAGCTTCTCCCTTGTTTCCTGGAATACTTGTTCTTGGAATCCTAAGCTTCTATGAAAGGAGTCTGACTAGTTTAAGAACACCAGCATGTGAGGAATCCAAGCTGTGGAGAAGACATATGTAGGCACTCTGGTCAGATGTCCTAGGCTTTGAGTGGTCTTGGCCTGGGCTCCAGAGAGTAGGCAACAAGGCTTTAGGTGATCCAGCTCCCCACTATTGAGTCACCCCAGGCTGTGAGTCTTTCCACATGATGTCTACACTGTGGTGTAGAGACAAGCCATCTTCACCATGTATCTGAGTTCCTGACCTATAGAATCTACAGTAACAATAAAATGGTTGTTCAAAGCAACTAAATTTCAAGGTAATTTGTTATATAGTCCTAGGAACTGGGACTGAGCCATGAAAAAAACCATAACAGCAAAGCTGCGAAGGAAATGCTTTTTGGAAGCCAATGTTTAGCTTTGAGGGCGATCAACAGTGATAAATGCTGGACTTAATTGGTATAACTGTACATACAGATACCAATGATACATAGGTTCAGGGCTAAATGGTTATTAAGTCCCCTTTAATTCTAATAGAGACAGTAACAGTAGCTCCCACCTATGCACCATTGATTATTTCACAGATGTCTGCAAAGGACTCTTTAGGTATCTTTCTTAATCCCCGAAACCGGCTTCTAAAGTAGGTACTACTTTACTACGTCTTCTTCTGCAGGAGAGAAAGCTAGTACTCTATTCAAAGATGTGAACTCAGTTCCCCAAGGTCACCCAGCTAGGAAAGAGTGAAACTGGAATTATATGATGGTTCAATTTCTCAGATCTTTATCTTTATAAAGTATTCTAAAGGAAACAAAATAAAATCACATGTGGAGATGACATACTGATATGGCCAATCACAGGGAAAACAAAACTGTAGTACTCTAAGTTGGTTTTTATTTGTATATATGTAAGTCTTTTTTGAATTACAACTATTGATCTCCTTTGAGAATATCATTGCTATTATAACTGTATAGTTCTAATATCCATCCAATGCATAAATCTTCTACATTTATAGGCGGGTAATTTAAAAATATATACATGGAAAAACATACAATGCTTACAAACCAAATGCAAATAAAAACCTTTAAAAATCTTAGAAATTCATTAAGCAGGTTATGTTGATCCTATTAAAAATGGTTCGTCTATGTACAGTACATAATCTTTAAAAATACTACTCCAGGAAACAAAAATTCTTTGGTTCAGCAAAAGGATTCTCTGAATGTGGAAATTCAATTTGTTAAGGATGCACCCTCTGGGTTGGGCTTCACTCAACTGCTTTGACTCTTCAGGAAGCATAGAGCTGACTCTTTCTGAATGCTGAAAATATGGGTGGAGAGTGGGTAGAGGTTGCTTTTCCCATAGAACATTAAAATGTGAAAATATAACCAGAAGCTTGAATAATGCAGGAACTTAGATGTTATTTTTACTCTGCCAGATCAAAAAGATACAGAGAAAGTCTACTTCCCATGCATTTGGTGGGTTCATGGTCTATGCCTGACAACATTCTCTAGTAAAGTTCTTCAGCGCTGGTATCCAGTGCCATTGAAACTAGTCTATTCACCATCTGGAAGATTGTGAGGAGGAAAGAGGAGGGCACACGCTGGATGTCCCTTTTACTGAAGTCTCATCACTTCCCCAGGGGCTTGCCTACCTTACCAACTTAAAATTATAAACACATCCGTGACTCAAATGTCTTTAAAGTTATTGATGCAACAGTGATTACAGGGCATCAACATGAGCCAATGAGATTTTCATTACAAATTAACTGTGGTTATTCTATTCTTGATTTATTAATGGCAACAAACACAGAACTGGCCAATATATCTCAGTTTTAAAGAGTCAGCAACCTTACCTATGAGAAGTTATTCTCCTCCACATTTAATGGGAAGGAAAAGCCTTCACATTTTTGTGCCTGCGTATTTTCTACTTTGATTGTGAAAATATTTAGTATATAAGACAAAACCCTACCAAAGGCCCATCACCTGACCACACATTATAACTACGGTTAACAAGGCTTTCGGAAAGTCTTTGAGGTATCACAGCTGGTCACAGGAGAATGAAAAATATTTTTTGCTTTATTTTTTCAAAGTTCCCCAATGGAATATAATTACTGGCTGGGTGAATTAACTCATTTATTCTAGGAAGTGACTAATACTTGAACTTGCCTTTCCCCAGACTAGTATCAGACGCATGTTAATGTTTCTAGGTTGAATGCAGGTGAAAATCAAGAACTTCTATCGACTACGAAGGTTTCTGTAGACCACGGATTTAAGATGCCATAATGCTTACGTGGAATTGTTGAGAGCAGGGAAGTCTTCTAAAGTTCACCCTTGTTCTTCCTTCCATTTGCATGACTTAGTTACTCAAAGGCAAGACACTTTTTAAATCTTATTAGGACCCAAAGGAGACAAGTATGATTGGGATGGAGCAATAGATTGCAGAGAAAATGACGCCCCATCAACAAAAATGGTCCTGACTGTTGAGAGGGGAAGACAATAGCCTCCAACATTTGAGAAGAGCAAAGAATAGAATACATGAATAATTCAGAGCATCTAAATGAGACATCATAACTCAGAACCACCTTCACATCCACACTGTCCACCCAGCTCATGGGCAGGAAGTTCTCTTCCTTAATGGTCTCCCCAAAGACATGACAGTACTCCAAAGAGAGAAATGATCACTGTTGGATTATTGGTCCTCATAGTCCTCTTCTGGATGTACAGGCAATAAGAATCTTCTCTTCTGTCAAAAGTCTTTATCCCAGCCTGACAGCTCATCTGGAGGCACTCCCTTTTCAGGAGGATACTTGTCAAAGTAGCTGTGGTCTGTGGGTCCACTGAGCTAATAGGGGAGGAATTAAACCGAAGGTGAGGATAACGTTATTCCTCATATTCCAGATTAAGCATGTTATTCTATATGGGTAATGCTTTTTATATCCGAACACTGTTTTTATACTGTGACCACTGGTAAGTTACATGTAAGGAGACAAAATGGCCAACTATCAATTTTGAGTCACATGCTTAGCCTCTGAGATTTCCTCTTCAGACCGAATGGATACAGTCACTGCCTTACATTCAACAGAAGTTACCTGGCTTCAGGAGGTATATCCAAAAGAAAAGGTGACAGAAATGATACCTACTTTTTGTTTTCAGACTGAAAAACATTTTAAAAGCAAACACTTTTTAAAAAATCAAAATTTAGGGTGTCCGGGTGGCTCAGTTGGTTAAATGTCTGCCTTTAGCTCAGGTCATGATCTCGGGGTCCTGGAATTGAGCTCTGCATCAGGCTCCCTGCTCAGCTAGGAGTCTGTTTCTCCCTCCCCCTGCTCCTGTGTGCTCTCTCTCTCTCTCCCAAATAAAATCTTTGAAAAAAATCAAAATTTCCCACTTTTAAATCCTTTTTCCACTTTATAAAAGTTTCTCACCAACCTTGAATTTCTATATGGTTAATTGACCCATATAAATTTTCCAGAATTCCAGACAAAGGGTCAGTTCAAAATATTACTGACCCTGTTGAAAGAATGAAATGATTCTGGAATTAAACTATGTGCAAATCAGGTAGTTTTCAACTCTTTGCTTTCAAACAAATTTTAAAAGTACCTCATTGAATTTTCAGCTGATAGATCAGTAAAAATACTACTTATGATAAATCAGAATGTGTTTTTTGGGAGAATGGGGAGGTCACTCAGAAGGCATTCAAAGTGACATTGCTATTATAAAACGCTCCACTACCAGTTACTTATGTATGTGAACACAACTCTCAGCACTAAACGGCCATATAATTTTAAAAAGGAATAGAACTGATGTGGAGCCTGATCCCATTTTTTTAATAAGTAACATTTCTCTCCTGGTACATAAGTAATTTCTTTTCAAGAAATATTTGTTAAATACTTGCTTTAAAATTTTGCAACATATTTCTGTTGTTTGATACTCCATGTTATAAAAATGTAATTACAACTGAATCCAGAAGAAATATGTGTGTTGTCACAGAAATTACTGTTGCCACAGGAATTTTAAAATTTAGAAAACTGAAGTTGAAAGCTATTTAAAGAATAATCAAAATGCCAGCAGGCGTAAAAATATTTTTACATAAGATGAAACATTTTAGGGAAAATGGAATGGAAATATAAAAATATAAATTCAGAAGGGAAAAGAAATGATGTACTATCGCTGTCTGTAGATTTTAAATGGCTAATGGGCATCCAATCTCACTGCTTTTTAGATTACATTACATATATTTAAAGGAGTAACGATTTACTTTAAAATATCAGTATTTACAATGTACTAGAAATCACATCCTCCACAACAATTAAAACATACGATGAAAGATTTGAGATGTCAATCTAAAAATGGTTTTAAAATTCCTTTAAGGAGAACACAGCATAGAGTCTGTAGGGTGCTGACAGAGATCTCCTGAGTCATTCGCCTCCCCCACCCTAAGTTAGTGGACGTTCTGTTTTCTCTCGAGCTCTGCTGTCCAACCAGCAACAGGTGGTGATTAAGCACCCCAAAAGTGGCTAGTCCAAATTGAAACTGCTACAAAATCCACTTGGGATTTCAAAAACAGTATGGAAAAACAAATGCGACATCCCATCAACATTTTATGTTGATTGCATAACAAAATGACAATTTTTGATATATTATAATAATTAAAATTAATTTCACCTGTTCCAATTTACCTGTGGCTAACTAGAAAATTTTAAATCATATTATGATTCATATTATACTTCTAGAGCCCTCTGTCAACCTGACCAACACTACCTGTGAACTTAGATTTGTATGTAATTGGTTCCTGAGAACTGAGCTGATCTCCATCAAATAAGTAATACTATTTAGTCCCTATAATCACAATTGCTATGATATCTTCACTTAATTTTTTAAAAGGTATTTAAAAAATCTAAAATGTGTTACACAAAAACACACCCCTATTCTGTTTATGAAAATAAAAACTAGAAAAAATTAAGAAAGTAATAAAGCAGATACCATACCTCTCTCTGCAAAGGTGATGGAAGGTTCCGTGCTTTCAGTCCCTCCCAATTAAAACCATTTAACCACCTGAGAAGTAAAAACAGTACAGAAGAATATTACTTGCCTGGTACACTATTAGCGAGTCAAGTTATCTGTTAGTCTGTTTTGTTGCCCTCTCCCTGAACTCAGCAGTGCAGGTGCAAGTGGTGGGGGAGCGGGAGGAGGGGAGGGGAAAATGCATAACTGTGTTAGTTGTCTGGTCTCACATTAAATCCATGCCCACTAACCTCAAGGGGGTAGTCCATGCTGCCCAGCATTTTGGTCTAGATTTCCCTGTTGTCCCACTCACTGTCACACTCCCTTAGACTCATAATTTGTACTTTGTCCTTTCTCCTCAAACTTCTAAAAACTTCCCTGCATCCTCACTCCCAGATGATGACCTGATTTCCTACTTCATTGAGAAAACTGAGCTGCCACAATCTTCTACCAGTCTATCTGCCTGCCTGTCCACATCTGTGGGCTCCCTTTTGTTGTGCACCATGAGTCCACAGCCTTTGCTTCTAGGGAAGGTCAGCTCAGCTCCTCCATTATGTACGTGATCCCGTGGACTCCTCTACTCAAAGACACACTCCTGCCATTCTCCTCTCTCTTGACTCTCCAGTGTTCACCTCCTAGACCATTCCCACCAGTGTGGTGACAGTTTATTTCTTCCAGCCACAAAATACCCTCCCTTGACCTGAGCTACCATCCAACTTTCACTTTGTTTCTCTCCTCCCATGGGAGGAAAACTCCTTGGAGGTTATCCAATCACTCTACATACCCATTTTCTCCTGACCACACTACAATCAGCATCCACCCCCTCCACTCCTGTGAAGCTCCTCAATTCTCAGTTTTTGTCTTACTTCACCCAGGAGCACTGGCCATCGTTCATTATTCAGACTTCCTGAAATACTTTTTTCGCTTGGCTTCCAGGACATGTTATTCCACCTTCTTGGGTGCTTTCCCTCGTCTTCTACTGCCATTTCCACAGGAAGCTGGTGTGCTCCAAGGCTCAGTCCTTGGATCTTCTTTTTTCAACTGCTCTCACTACCTGGGTCATCTCAATCAGTCTTGCGGCTTTAGATAGCATGTATATATGTACTGATTACTATTTCTGTTTCCAATCAAGACCTCCCCATTGCTTCCCAAGCTAATAGCTACAGCTGCTATTGCTCATCTCCCAGGTAGGCGACTATTCTGCATCTAGCATGTATCCAGGCCACACTGGAACTCCAAATGTTCCCCAAGGAACTGGCCTTGACTCTTCCAGTTGTTCAAACCAAAGACCTTGAAGTTACCCTTTCTCTGACACCCTACCTCAGTCCATACTCAAATCTTGTCAGTGTTACCTTCAAAATCTATCTGAATTCAGAACCCAAAAAATTCTCACCACCTTCACTCTACCAGCACAGGCCACGCCACTCCTATTCCTCCCTTGTATTATTGTAATAACCTCCTAATGGGTCCTCCTGCTTTTGTTCATGGGAAATAACCAAGCAACAAGTGTGAACATTTAAAACACAAGTCAGGTCACATCAGGCCTTTGTTCAAAACCCCCCGGTGCTTCCCATTTTGCTCAGTTTGAAAGGCAAAGCCTTCATTATAACCCCTAAGTGATAGTTATATATCGTACATCACCCTTTCCACCACCGCCCCATCCCTCAGCTCACCACTGCCCTACTTTCCTTCCTCCCTCCCTCCTCACACTCTTCCAACAAGCTAGAGATGCTCCCACATTCAGACATTTGCACTCAAAGCTATATGGTTCTTTCCCCAGATTGTCACAGGTCTTGTTCCCCCAACACCTTCGGGTCTTTTCTCAGAGGTCATTTTCTTAGTAAGACCTTTTTTGACTGTCCAAAGTAAAATTTCACCTCCCCCCCAACACACACACTTCTTATCCTCTTCCCTGCTTTAGTTTTCTCTTCAGCTCTTACTGCTCTCGGATTTATTTGCCATATACTTAGTTATCCTCTTGATTCTGTCTTCCCCACTAGAATGCTAGCTCCATGAGGGCAAGGATTTTCGTCTGTTTCCTTTCCTTCTGTGTCTCTCACACTTGGAGCAGGACTTGTCATCAAACCAGGCTCAGTAAATGTCTGTTGAATAACTGAATGACTTGCAAGAGAACACACTTGCACAGAACCTCTTACTATCGTGTCGTAGAACATCGCACTGCCCTGGTGGAGATGTTCCTGGTGATACGTATGCAAAGAGCTCCAAGATAAAGGTATCTTATAATAATCTGTAAGGAGGTTAAGCTGATAGTCAGATGAAGTTTCTTTCATTTCTTTGGTTCCACATCATTAATCTAAAAGAAATGATCTGGTCTTTAGGACACATGTCACACTTGGTGGGCTGGAAATCTAACAGCAGGAGTGGACATAAACAATGTATTCTGTCTCTCGGGATCTTATAAGGAGCATGGAATAATACTGTTCTATACCCACTGGTCTTTTCTACTGGGACAGTGGGGTCAAGTCTTCTAGCCGACAAAATTTACAGAAAGTCAGTTTGGTCCCAGGCATCGAAAAAAACCAAAGATCTTGCTTTTAAGATATTTTTATTTTGGCAGGAGGTGACAAACAAACAAACAAACAAAAAACTAGTAAACAAAATTAATTTCAGATACTAGTAAGTACTAGAAAGATAAGGGACAATAAAGTGGTGGCTGATGACTGGGATGGGACAGGTTGGGAGTGGCTAGAATGAAGACAAGGGGACAGCCATGGGAAGACTTGTGAGATTATCTATCTATCCATCTATCCATCTATCCATCTATCCATCCATCCATCCATCCATCCACCCATCCACCCATCCACCCATCCACCTATCCATCCTTCTATCCATCTATCCATCTATCTATCCATCTATCCATCTATCCATCTCTCCACCCGTCTATCCGTCTATCCGTCTATCCGTCTATCCATCTATCTGTCTATCCGTCTATCCGTCTGTCCATCTATCCATCTATCCATCTATCCATCTATCTATCTATCTATCTATCTAATCACCCCTAAGGCTAAATACAGATATAGATAAAGATATAGTATAGATATATCTTACCTATTCTTTATCCCAGGGCCTTGTAAATGGAAGGAAGTGATAGAAATGAGTGGAAGTGTGGTGAGTGGGGAAGAAACTAGAAAAAAAATAAGGTGTCTGAGAACTATGGAATCAGGATTTTAGGCCTAATGGGAAGCCCTTAGAAAGTTTTAAGGAAATGGTGGGATCTAAGCACATTTCCAGAAGATAATTCTGGCTGTATGTGGAGGATGACCACATGGGGCCATGAGGAGGCAGGGGAGAGCCGAGGCGTGAGGCTGAGGGCTGGGGAATTTGGGTGGCTCTCACACTCCTGTCTGTCAGCCATGCCAAAAATGTTGCTCTTCCATCTTTTCTAATCTCTTCTCACCCCTGGAGTTGGTTTTCGTTCAGTCCTTGACTGGATGCCCCATTCCAAGTCTAAGTTTAGCAAGAGAAAAAGTACTATAAACAGAGGGAAGGCTCTAGTACATTCCATTTCAGATGCCATTCTTAACCCAAGGTGCCATTTTAGTATAAGCTGCTGAAACACGAATCAAAGAGTGAAAGTCAGACAGCAGCCCTAGCTGGAAGGCTTCCCCTGTCCTCACTACAAAACCACAGAGTCCTCTTCTTGATCCACCCATCAGCTTCTTTGCATAGACTGAAGCTTCATTTTTAGGGATTTCTAGGTGCACAGTCATGTGGATTCTTCCCTTTTGCCACCAAATACTGCCACAATTTTTTTAACATATTTTACAGTGCTCTCTACCCAGAAGCGACTCCATAAATATTAATAAAAATCATAACTGTTACCCTACTGAATCAAAGAGCCTATACATTTCTTGCTGAGTACTTGTTACAATTTGACTTACGGCAATATTTACTTAACATGAGTGGCCATTCACTTAACACTTGGCCTTTTGACACTAACCACATTTTAAGTAACGCAAGTGCCAGCATGCATTCACGTGTAAAAAATATTCACCAAAGAAATATTAGCAGCAATGGCACATAAATTGCTTCTTCATTTTTAGAAGACTGGTGGAAGCTATTCTTGAAAGTAATTTTAGCAGCTAGAAATATTACAGGCAACATTAAGGCACTTGAAACAAATTATTCCTCTATCTAGCAGGAAAGATTTAATCACCCTACAAATATATTATCCCCTTTTTCAGATAGGTGTTGGGAGACATGATCGGTACCTAGTTTATCTATTAGCTCAGAAATAGGGGAGGGGGGAGCTCTGATTATGTTTAGTTAAGATGATTTAACTCAGAATGTACAAACATAACAATATGCCATGTTAAATTGCATTGTTTTTAAACACAAAGTTAAAACGAATGGTTCTCTGAGAAAAAAAAAGCATACATTTTACTTTAGAGAAGAGTGGGAAATCTGATGGCAAATTTCAGAAAGATTTTCTTTTTGATTCCAATAGTATACAGAATAGAGAAGCTATAAGCCTTCGAGAACTTCGGAAGGTTTTAGAGCACTCCTACTTGAAGTCATGGAGAAATCTATTTTTCAGGTCCCCCCCACCCCGCCCACCTCAGCTTTATATCTTAAGAAGCACTAGAAAAATCAGATGAAATAACGTCTGAGCTCCCTGGGCTCACTGAAAGGCACTGTGTACATTTGGTCCATCTTATTACTGAACTCTACCCCATGCACCGCTCTCCGAATCTACCCTAACTGTTAAGAAGAATGGGCAAATTAATCCCCACTGGGAAGGAAATTCAAAATTCTTCATTACCACGCTGAGGTGAGAAAATCCTTTAGCATCAATTTGCATGCGCACCCAATCACAATTTGACAGCTACATTTAAATGAGCCTCAGGTAAATAAGAAAGAAAAGATAAAACCAGAGCCTGTTAACCCAACCACCCCGGAGCGAGATGTGAAGACGCTTCTTTAATGAGCAGAAGGAGGAAAATACACTGGAGGAAGGACTTTAATTGATGGGACACTTGTTTGCTCAGTATCAATATGAATAGGGTGTTTATGGGTCATTTTATAATGAGAAAAGAAATTGGGGTAACAGCATGGAGAAAGAGAGATAAATTGGAATCCAAGACAAATAATGAGCTTTACACTGAAGGCAATCTAAAGGATGACAAAGAACAGCAGCAATTCTCTAAGCATTTTGATGTCTACAAATGCACGGATGAGTCTGTCTCTATCATCCTTCCTCCCTCCTAACAAACCCTTAAGGCAAAGCCCAATATGAATTTACAATGTTGAATACATGGCTTTATTTCAAGTAAGTTCATGAATAGATAGAACAGGGCTGGCAGGCTGAGGATTTTTTTTTTTTTTTTGAAGCTGCACCACTACTGTTAAGCAAAATGAATAGTGTTTCTATTCAGAAGCTTCTCTCCCTTTATTTCCACACTGTGTTCTGTGCCTCGAATTCTTCAGTAGAAAATATCCAGATAGGAATGAAACACTGAAAGGTGTTTTCATTTCTGAATAAATAATTCAGTGTGTTCACAGGTTGTCAATGATGAAATTCTCCAATTAATTTTTCTTTTACCAATAGTACTATCAGTCAGTGATATTTTTTTGTATATTGTGAGCAAAATTAAAACATTTTGAGGACTGCAAGATTTACCTAGGCATCAGTTGTTTTAAAAATCTGAAAGACTTGAAGTCCACGTATGTAAACCAAATCAGAGAGGATAATTCATGGAAGTTATCATTGGTTTTGAAGGCCAGTTTTAGAAACCCACAGAACAGCAAAGATGCATGTTAGGCTATTGTATAAGCCTAAACCTTCTTTGAGACTTTTTGGAAATTAGTGTACTTTAACCCAAACGTAAAATACAACACTAGGCTTCAAAGTTGGGGAAGCTAGTCAAAGGAAAATTATATTTAAAATAAATATATAGTATTAACTAAAACTGAAACAGAATATCATTTAACAGCTGATTTCTCTTTAACATTGACAACAGCAACTGCATTGTACTTTAATCACAAAACAAAGGTCAAAATTAAAACTTAATTTCTCTATAGAATCCAAGTTGATATTTTTAAAAAATAATAAGGGGCTCATGGGTGGCTTAGTTGGTTAAGCGTCCAATCCTTGATCTCAGCTCAGGTCTCGATCTCGGGTTGTGAGTTTAAGCCCTGCCTTGAGCTCCACACCCAGTGTGGAACCTACTTAAAAAATAAAAATAAAAATAGCAATGTATAAAAACCTAAGTAGCTATAACTTAAAGATGTGATTTGGTCACTTGTTTTAGAATTTCATCCATTCTTGATGTGAATTTTCAGCATTAGAGAAATCACCTTGACACTGATTATTGTAACCAGACCTAGTAAAACACCAAAAAGGAAAAACTGAATGTCTGTAAAGGGGCCCTTGGGTGACTTACAATGAAAGCTTCAAGTACATTTTTTTATACATTTCTATTTTTTTCTGGGTTGAGTAATAGCTACATACCTGTGTTTCTTAATGTCATTGATTCCATTCTTCAGATTTCCAAGTCTTTCTGTTGGATTTTGTCTAAAATAAAATTTTTTGACAGGCAATTCATAATAATTATGCTTCAGTAAATTTTAAATTAAAATTTAACATTTTTTCCTTATGTATTTATCCATTCATTTATTCAAAAATACTCATAGACCAAGTGGCTGAATATAGGGAAATGAAAAACGCATGCCCCTCTCTGGTGTGTACACACACGCACACACACACAAACACACATGCACACACACACACGCCGGTGCTTTAAATGAGCTATGAATAATGATGCTATCTTACCAACTTTGCTGAGAAAAAACAGGGAAAGCTTTAGAGAATCATTTACATCTGAGCTGGAATCTTAGAAACATGCAGAGAGTTCTGCTGGCAACCCACAACTAGGTTTCATGTTCTAAATTTACTAAATGCTAATGACTTAAGAAAAAAAAAGTTCAAATGTGCAAAAAAAAAAAAAAAGAAAACAGTGACAAAGTAAAGTTTAAACACAAATTCCAGAAGTCTTCTGTTCTCCAATATATTATTTTGAAGGGCAAACAGAAATTAGGAATAATTTAAAATAAGGCCAGAGAGGTACTGCTTTTTAAAATGAAGATGACAGAAGGCAAGTAGTGACACTTTATCACCACCACTGGTTTTCTCTCAAAATAACAAAGTTGTAAATTAATTACTCCTTTATTAAACTAATGATCTCTTTGCCCGAATACAGATAAAGTTGGTTCCCAAAGATAAGCTGATAACGGTAGATCTATTTTAAACTCTTAGTAGGTACTGTGGTTCTGGAACATGAAGTAAACTCAAACTCCTAAAGAAAAAATGATTTTCTTTAAATATAATTCAGCTGCACAGAAAAGTACAAAAAGTAAATCATACCTAATTTTAAATTGTGTGGACACAGAAATGAGAGGACTTCACACATTCCCCAAGAACTAGGGGTTTTAATTTTCATTCTCACCTGCAAAGCCTCCGAATCAAATCCTCAGGTCGTCTTGTGATCTTTCTGGGAAAATCCATTTTTTCAATTCCTTTGAGAATCAAATTGTAGGTCATCATTTGGTCCATCCCAGAAAAGGGAGGGCTGGAGAAAAGCCAAAATAGGACACTAGGACCCACGTGTCAGGCACATTTACAAGTGACTTTCTTACCTCTTCTTCCCTTCCTCTCTCCTCCTTTCTCATTAGTTGTTGTATTAAAAAATCTGGTTATATGCTAGAAAATAATTGCATTGATTTCACATCACTTAACAAATGGCACACATACACATACAGGTAATTTGTCAGTTGGTGATAATGACTAAAAAGAAAAATAAAGGAGGGGACAGAGTGACGGAGAGAGGTGTGATTTTCTTAAACCCAGAAGATGGGAAAAGCCTCTTTCATAAGTTGATCATTGAGCAGTGGTATCAATGAAGAGAAGGGGGGAACGAGCCACACTGTTACCCATAAGCAAAAGATTCAAAGACAGGAAGTACAAAGGACATGAGTCAGAAGTGGCATGGGTATTCTGGAAAAAGCGAGGGGGTCTGGGTTGCTGGGGGGAAAGTAAGGAAGGAGGAGAGGGTTAGAAGCAATGAGGGCCATATCATGTGAAGCTAGTGGGTAATGCTAAGGGTCTAGGAATGTGCTCTGAGTCAGATGATGGAGTTTACAGCAGTCAGAGTAAGCTTTTTTAAAAAATTTGTCAAAAATGACCCTTGACGGTGCTAGCAGTGAGGGTGGGAAGGCCCGGTGGCCTGAATTTGGATGGTAGAAGCGAAGGTGGTGAGATGTGGTTGGCTTTTGGACCTATTTAGGTGGTAAAGCTAATAGGATTTGCCAATGGGGTGAATGTGGTATGTAGGAGAAAGAAGGGTTCAAGAACAAAGCCAAAGTGTTTTGACCTATGGAAAGGAGCTGTTGCTTTCCAAGAGAAGAAAGGTTGGCATGGGGGCTGGAAGTGGGAGTCCAGGGGTACAGAGCAGGTTATGAAATGTCCAAATAGAGTTAGGTTTTAAACATCCAAATAGAGATGCCATGCAGACAGCCTGAATTTGTGAGTCTGGCATTCAGCAAAGAGGTCAGAGCTTAAGGTATGATTGTGGGGCATCATCAGACAGAATTTCTGACCATGGACTTGATGATATCAGCCAAACAGTGAGTAGATGGAAAAGAGATCAAGGACTGAAGTGGCCCAATGTGGAGACGTCAGGAGGATAAGAAGGATCCGTCAATGAAGATGGAGATGGAGCCATCAGTATGGGAAAAGAAGTAAGAGAAAGGGAGGTCCTAGAAGGCATGTGAAGAGAGTACATCAGGGGAAGCATTGCTCAGGTGAGTAAGAAAGCACTGGGAATCGACCGCTGAATTTGGATAATGTTTTAACTCACATGCATTGCTACTAAAAGCACTTTATTCTACTGTGTCATTTAATTTTTGAAAATTGAAAATGACGTTCATGAACTACTCTGCTATATCTTGGCCATGCTTGAGACCTTTTGCTACTAAGTTCCCACTCTCAGGAATAAACTTGAAATAAGGTTGGTGCAACAATTTTGCAACAATCTGTGTCTTGCTTGGTAAGAAAATAAGATACTGGGTAAAAAAAGAAAGAAAATGAGGTATGAAACAAAAAGCATTGCTGTATTTTCAATACATCTATATTTATAATTATGTTGTGTTGTGTTTTAGTTCTTCTTCTCATTTGCATTTACCTCCTGACTCTCTAGAATTCAGGGCATTTAAAATTAATTTTCTCATGCCCTTCCCTGAAAACTTTACAAGAACAATTTCTTAACTTCTTGACCGTTCAAAACCACTTCAACAACTCCAAGTTATTGGTGATCCCCCATCCTTATTCCCTCACTTTATTTCCTTATTCCTTGTAGAAACTTATTCCAGCTGATGAAGACTGAGTTGTATATTCCTTAGCAACCTACATGAACCATCATATATTTCTCAGAAATGCAGCTGACAAGTTTTGCAGGGATGAGGAACAAATTCTTGAAATAGAACTCCTCGTGTCCCAAGACTATAAGCAACTTTCTCCCTGAATGACAGTCTGGAAAATTTTCTCTTCTTTCCTTCAAAATCTTAAGCAATGACTATTTGAAAACGAACACAGATAATATAAAATAATCTTTCATATCTGTTTGCTCAATGCAATGTGGACAAGGAAGTCCAATATAGCCACAGGAAATCTCACATTAGAAATTTGTAGTGTAAAAGTTTAAGATTTTAAGAAATTATTTTTAAGTATGTGTTGAGACTTGAATCCCATCAAAGGGCTCATTCCAATATTTCATATGCCATTCCATATGCAAATCCTCTCTGAAAATAAGACTAAGAGTCTTTGCTTATAAAGGTTTGTAAGGATGATCAAATCGTTGACGAGAAACGGAGTGAGAAAATTGAACTGTATCCCATGGGGGTGTCCATGCATTATATTAAAAATACATATGTATAAGGCATAGGCATATAATGGAAAGTGCGTCATATTTAGGGTTAGAAGATCTGGGATCAAATCCCTGACCTTTAAGCAGGCAGCTCTCTGTCCTGGCTGTCTAATCCATAACACTTAAGTCATAAAATAATAAAAATTCTTTCTTTAACTTCCACACAGATTAGTGAAAACTAAACTAGAGAATACACATATAAGAGCTTTATAAACTGTAAAGTGCTTCACAATATGAGGTAAGATCACATAGAGCCTGTGTATGTGTGTGTATATGTGCGGGTGTAAATGCACGTGCACGTATGTGTATGAGTGCAGGCGTGTTGAACATGTCGGGTCCTGGATTCATTAGTATAATCCTTTAGTCCCTCCAGGAGCGACAATTCAATTTGAACTGCTAAGCCTCCTGCTACGTCTGGTCTCTGTTCATCAGCACCTCTAGAAAGCAGTGACAAGGAGATTAAAATTTAAACCCAGCAACGTTCCTTTTCTTAGCTTTTCTGGTTAATGATTTATTGGGAAGATGGAAGAACGTGGCTAAATTTAGTTTCATTGTTTAATGGATTTAATTGAAACATAATTACAATTTTCTCGATTACAAAACATATATATGAGAGGAAACAAAAACAAGCCTACAGCCTCAATCCCTCTCCTCATTCTTACAATGGAATTACCAAAACCTTCACACAGTTAGCATGTTGTCTATAACAGGTCCTGCCATTTTAGGTAAACCAAAGCAATTCTGTACTTCTTTTCCCGTACATTCCCGAATGTTTTCTCCACGTTACAAACCAGCAAGCATGCTATATGCAGGATATACAAAGGGGAAAAGTCATCACATGCAACCAAAAACATTCTAAAATGTTAAACTCTTAAATTATATATATTTTTTATCATTAGTAAATTATTTTGGAATTTCTGTGAACTTGAAGGTAACTTACTTGCCGGTTAGGAGCTCATACACTAGAATTCCCAGAGACCAAAAATCCACGCTGAAGTCATGTCCTTTGTTGAGAATGACCTCAGGAGCTACATACTCTGGAGTTCCACAGAATGTCCATGTTTTCTGTCCAGATCCTATTTTCTTAGCAAATCCAAAGTCAACCTGGAAAAGAATGTCAAAGACATTTTCAGAGACCATAAAACTCATGTTCTTCTTTAGGTCTCCCTCTAACTTCTCCTACCTTCTGTCTATACCTGCACCCTTCCCTTCACTCACACACACACACGCACACACGCGCACACGCACACACACACACACACACACACCCCACTGACCCTCTCATTTATTCTTTTGAAGCACAGGATATAAATCTAATTACACTGGAGAAAGTTCCATGCACACACCTCTATGCCCATGACCCCTAGAAGGTGAGAGGAATGGCTAGCAAGCAGAGACCATTACAACAAACCTAAAGCTCAGAGCAAGCAGACAATTTTCTAATCAATCCAGGCATTCATTAGGAAGAGGAGAGAAAGAGGAAGAGATCGACCCTGATGCACTTTAAGCTCCATCATAAAAAGAAAAGTAATAGCAAAACTGAGAGTTTGGGAAAGGGACCATTGTTGAGAAAAAGGGAGTCTTAATATTCGGATCCCTCTTTAAAAACCATGATGTGCCATGTCTGAACCCTTGAAATTTTGGCATTCCAAAGAAAAAGCCAGGATCACCTCTTCTCAACTTTGGCCGGACTGTGGACACTTTGAGTCCTTCTCAGGCAGGTCAGCGGTGAATAGCACCTGCATGAACTCATTTTTCCTGAAAAGACACAGTCAGCGCCCACCATCGGCCAGGCTCTGTGCTAGGCTTACAGAGACAGAGCTGCCTAGGAGAAACTCAGAGTGTTGGGAATACTTACGCATACGTGATTAATATTATTTCAAGTGATACATGATAGAGTAAAAGATAATGCAGAGGGCCAAAAACAAAAACAAATAAACAAAAACAAAAAATATATACTTCTGGAACATTAGGGAGAAAACCACAGAGGAAGATATCATTAGGAGGTGATACCTGAGCTCAGCTCTGACTGAGGATCAGGAACTCTCCTTTGGGTAATGAATTGGTGCTACCCTCATCTGTCTTTTCAGAAGAGGTCCTTCCACTTCTCTGAGACTCTATTCAATGAACCAACTCTGTGCATAGAATAGAGACGGGCTAGAAGGCTGGATCAACAGGAAGACTCACTCACTGAATGGAGGCAGTGTACATGACTGACATTCTGCCCCGCAAAACAAACAGTTGGTTTCTGTCCACAGGCAGTTATTTAGCATGTTCTTTTCATCTCCAATACATACAAGTATTATTTTAATAAAACCACCCTTCACCTCCCTGGAGTAAATAGACACACAAATTATACCTGAGTCTCAACATGCACATTTTAATGGTTTCATTATGCACATGGACTATCGCAGTAACATGGCAATAATATTGAGTAAAAAAATAATAAATAAGATTAACATATCAAAATAGGCCCTTATCTAAAGGAGTGTGTCAATGAAGTATAAAATCCAGCCCTCCTTTATTTATTCTAATACTAATATTTAAAGTCTTTGTATTACCTTAAATAAATCTCTTAGAAATTTAGCTTTTCACTAATGCTTTTTAGGATTTATCATGTAACAGCAAGGATTTCCTTATTAGAAAAAGGGAATTTAAACCACCTAATTTGAAGTGGGATTTTACTGTTTTCTTTTATCTTTACAAAATGACTCATAAAGATTTTATCTAAGGGATGACTGGGGATACTATGAAATTAAAATTTTAACCAGCTGAGATTAGCTTATCTACTTATTCCTCAGAGAAAGAACCAATATGAAAATCCTAGCTAATTTTATAAAGACTGAAATTTAAGAGACAAGAAAGCAATGTTTATAATTGAGTTTGTGTGTATGCACACATGGAAATATTATATTTTGTTGTTTTGTAATAGCCTTTAACACATTTTTTATGTTGCACTTAAGTTTTCCTTTGAAAAATGACTGGATGTTCATTAGATGTTTAGGAGCATTTTTCTAGCTCTGAAAATGATGAATTTTAATTTGAATAGCTGGTTTTGCTTTTGTAGTATTTGAATATTGACCACAGAGATAGCCACAATTATATTAAGATTTTTTTTAAGATTTATGAGCACTTACCACTTTTCTTTGATCTTATCAATTTTAGTCTAATCCATTTGGTTGGAGGAAATTGACACTCAGACCTATCCAAAGTCACATGCCTAATCAAGAAGGCCCCACATCTTCTGATGTCAAGTTCCGTGTATTTTCTATAACCACTCACACCACCTCTGTCTTATACCACCATGGATTCCACCACAAAGCTTAAGTCTTTTTAACACTATCCCTTCTAGGCAACAGAAATATAAGTTCCTTCCTTCATTCACTCACTAAATATCTACTGAATACCGATATGCGTCAAGCACCAGGATACAGACAAAGCCCCAGTCCTCTTAGATGACATTCGAGAGAAAGAGGAGGACAAGCATAAAGATAGAAGATCATACACAACAATGCCAGATAGTGACATAGGTCATGAAGAAACATGTGGCAGAGTGAGGTATGGAGATCAATAGGAATTTTACTTTAAATAGGCTGACCAGGAAAAGGCTCTCTGAGGAAGTAACATTTGAACAGATTTCAGGAATCTGAATGAAACAAGAAAAAGGGCTTGTAAAAATCTGAGCAGGAGTGATCCTGACAGAGAAAGACCAGCGCAAAGGCCCTAGCCTTTGGGAACATGAGTGGTATATAAGTTCAAGAATCGGCAAGAAGGCCAGCATGGCTGGGCCACTGTGTGTGGGGAGAAGAGAAACAGGAAGTGAGGGCAGATTGTGTATTGGTCTGGTAAACCCCAGAAAGAACTTCAATTTTTTTTTTTTCTTTTGGTCTAAGAGGCCACTGGAGGATTAAGAGAAGGTTATTCATGTCCTGCCTAATGTTTTAAAGGGTCATTCTAGATGGCAAGAAAATTAGACCCACACTTTTTTTTTTTAAATTCTACTCACAAAACTGAGCTTTCAAGAATATCTAGAGAAGCTACACACAGGTTTTCTCTTATCTCTATCAAATTTTCATTATGAAAGTCAGCTTACATGATGTCGAGAGTTTAAAAACATCAAGTCTCCAAAGATCTTAATGAACTAGAAGGTTTTAAGATGTTTCTAAATCTGCAGTGGTGATTGCATCATTCAGAAATAGAAAAATGAGCATTGTGGCTTGCTGGAGCCTGTGTCCAGTAAGTATTAGCTTTTTTTCCCAGAAGTTTCTCTCTGGGTCAGTAAATTTGTCAGCTATTGGTTCTCTTGGTCACATAAAAAATGGATACAAAATGACCGGTCTAATTAAGCCAAATGATTCATGGGTCCATAACATTCCAAAAAAATATTTATGTGGGATTTTCAGGGCACCTACTTTGCCCAAGTCTAGACAAGGGTACAATGGAATCTGTTTATCCTGTCTGCAACAACCAAAGATGATTTCATGTCCTGTGATACTAACATCCATCCACTAAAACGGGCAACGGTGGATGGCTTCCACTGGATGGGAGTGGGAGTGAGGGAAGCTAAGGTATGCGTCTTCCTTGGCAACAACCCATTCTTCAGGGGGGTGTGGTGACTCACCTCAAATTCTCAGTGTGTTTACTAGAAAGTGAGCAAGTTGAAGGGGAGCTCAAACCGAATAATCTTTGGAGGCTCATCTCCTATGCCACCACCTCTTTGAAGCCTTCCTTGAATTTATGGAACCAATTCCTTTCTCCTCTGAGGCGCTTTAACACTGTTTATATTCCACAGTTATGTCCCTTGGGGCAACATCTTCTAGTTGTGTGTGAATAACTATAGCTCCTTGAGGAGAAGCAGCATTATATCTTATTCATTTTGTAACCCCTACAGCATTTGTAACACAGCAGATGTTCAACACCTGTTTGATGAAAGAAAATCCAAATGAAGAGATAACTGTTAACATCAGTTTCGATGAGATATGTAAATGCACATGTATATGTATAAGTATGATCTTCACAACAGCTTGGGGAGCAAGGGACTGTTACCCCGATGTTAAAGAGGAGAAAATTAAAGTCTAGGAAGGTCGTGGATACTTGAGGTGAGGCTTGAACCAGGTTCCAAAGGGAACCTTCCCGTTATACATAAATTGATGAGGAAGTAGAAGATTTTTAAGAGAAAAGAAGCAACATATATTCAGCACATTGATGGGAAAAGCTTAATCTCTACTTAATAAATACAGCTAATAAGGGCCTGGCAGAAAGAATACAGTGGAAGCTGGCAATTTTATTTGACAAGTTAGAAAAAACTTGAAACATATAATGTGACCTGTATGCAGGTTATAAAGCATGAGCATGAAACACCCTCGTAGCCACCACCAGGTTAATGGAGCAGGGCCAGTGCAGAAGCGCTGTGTGTTCCTTCCCCGGTGTCCCACTGCACATTGCCAAGAGGTCACCACTACCTTGACTTTGGTGGTTGCTCGGTACTCGCATTCCTTTCTAATTTTACCACACATTTCAGATCCTTCAGTAAAATAAGTTCTTGCTTTTAAAAACTTTAGATACATCTTACATCTGCTCTTGGGCAAGCTGCCTATTTTCGTTTAAAATTATCTTTGTGAATTTAATTGATATTGGGGTACATTTATTTTCACTGCTGTATCACACACCACTGAGTTAACATGCAATGATTTTTTGGTCCATTATTATGCTGTTGATGGGCATTTGCCTTGTATCTAATTGTGTGGTATCACAAAAATGCTTCTAGTAATATCGTTTTCCACGTTACCTAGCAGAGGTACATGTAAGATGGAAGAATTACAAGATCAAAGATGTGTCTTCAATTTTACTAATTACTTTCATTAGGGATCACACTGTCTTACCGCCCCCTCCCCCAGCAGCAAAGCACAGAGTTCCGGTTGGTTGCTCTAGTCCTTACTAACCTTTAGGGATACCAACTTTTACTTTTGCCATTTGTAAGTATTAAATCACTGCAGTTTTAATTTGCATCCCCCCCACATTAGTAATTTCTTTGAACAACAGCATTAAAATTCTGATACCAGAGAGAATTTCCTCCCACCCTCTTCTTGTTTGCCTTCAGAAATGTCTTGGCTATTCTTGGCCCTTGGTTGGTCTATATAAACTTTAGAATCCGTTTGCCAAACTTCATGACAAGCTCTGCTGGAATTCCACTGAATGTAACTAATCAGTATATGATTTTGGAGACTATTCGTATCTTTGTGATGTGAGTCTTGCTGTTTTGAAACCTCGTACATCTTTTTGATTTAGGGTTATGCTAGAGCGAATGTTGAACAAGCATATCTAAGAAAGTATAAAAGCTTAAACTCTACATTAATTTACTTCTCATAATGAATTTTCTTGAGCAGTAGTGGGATCTCTAAGCAGTGGGTCAGGGACACAGGCTCCTTCCATTTTTTTTTTTTAAGATTTATTTGAGAGATTGAGAGAGAGAGAGAGAAAGAGAAAGTGTGTGGGTAGGAGGAAGGGCAGAGGAAGAAAGAGAACTAGAGATGAACCCCAAGCAGAGTCCCTGCTGAGCACAGAGCTCAACATGGGGCTCAATCCCATGACCCTGAGATCATAACCTGAGCAGCAATCATGACCTGAGCTGAAATCAAGAACCAGACACTCACTGGACTGAGCCACCCAGGCACCCCTGGCTCCTTCCACATTATGACTCTGCCAACTTTAAATCTGGGTATTTGTTAGCCACAAGTCATAAAGACCGTGTAGAGATCATCTGCAGAGGTCGTTATCACCTAGGTCTGATCCTGGTGCACAAGCATGTCAGCTCACACTTCATTAGCTAGAACTGGGCCACAGGGCCACAACGGGCCCACAAGCTAGGATGGGGTATGTTGTCTAGCTCTGTGCCCAGAAGAAAGAGAATGAGCCTATTAATCTACATGTTTTTAATGTCTTTCTATAAATTCACCTAAGTTTCTCAATAAAGCTCTTACACATTTTTGTTAGATTTATTCCTAGATACATTACTTTTTATTTCTATTATGTAAACACATATATATTTGTATGTTTTTTTAAAAGGGTATTTGTATTCCTATTTATCAACTACGTTTCTGATTTTTTAAAAATACACTGAGTTCCTATATTATTAATTTTATATCCAACAATCATACCAAACTCTTCACTTAATTTTAACAATCTGTTGTTATATTCCAGATTTCTATATGATCATATCACATAGGAAAATAGGTTTTGTTGTTTATGTCTCAGTCTTTCTTTTAATTTTATTTATATCTTCCTGCATTGGGTTAGAACATTCAATAAAATAAGGAAGTGCTTATTTCACTGACTTTTTATACTTTTTATTTTATTTATTTATTTTTTTAAAGATTTTATTTATTTGTCAGAGAGAGAGAGAGCACAAGCAGGGGAGCAGCAGGCAGAGGGAGAGGGAGAAGCAGGCTTCTTGCTGAGCAAGGAGCCCGATGTGGGACTCGATCCCAGAACCCTGGGATCATGACCTGAGCCGAAGGCAGATGCTTAACCAACTGAACTACCCAGGCATCACTTTCACTACCTTTTTAAAACATACTTCTAATGTTCCATCATTATGTACAATATCTACTCCAAATTTTTGTTAGGTATCTTTCATTGGGTTAATAAAATTTATTTCTATTCCTGGTTTGCTAAGATTTTATCATGACTGAATGTAGAAACATATCAAAATTTTCTTTGCATCTATTGAGGTAATTAAAGCATTGTTTTTTGTTTTTAATCTATTAAAATAGTGATTTAGCTTAATAGAATTTTTTAATGTTAAACTATGCTTGAATTCCTGAGATAGATCCAATTTTGTTATGTCTTATAATTTATATTCAGTTTTCTAATATTTGACTTATGATTTTTACACTAAATTTATGAGTTAGATAGGACATTAACTAGCCTTCCCTAGGAGCTTCCTTTGGAGAACCAAGTTTACAGTAACCTCGCAGAATAAGATGGAAATTATCTCTGACTGCTTTCTGAAAGAATTCACAACTGATTAGTATTAAAAGACCTTAAAGTGAATTGTCTGGATGTGGTATGCTATAGACTGAATGTCTGTGTCTGTACAAAACATTCCTACGTTGAAGCTCTAATCCCCAATGTAATGATATTTGGAGGTGGGGCCTTTGGGAGGTAATTGGGCCACAAACGTGACATCTTCATGAATGGGATTAGTGCCCCTATGTAAAGAGACACAGAAAGATGATCTCTCTCTGCCACGTGAGCACATTGTGAGAAGACGACCATCTGCAAACCAGAAAGATCCCTCACTGGAACCTAACTTCCAACTAACACACACACACACACACACACACACACACACACGTATATAAATATAAAATGACATCACATGTATATATCATGTATGCAGTCTATACATAGACATTTCATATATAGTAGTAAAGTTGCCCAAATACTTTCTAACCCACATAAATCTCTGCTTTAACTGAAATGATGTTTGGGCGCCTGGGTGGCTCAGTGGGTTAAAGCCTCTGCCTTCGGCTCAGGTCATGATCTCAGGGTCCTGGGATCAAGGCCCGCTTCGGGCTCTCTGCTCAGCAGGGAGCCTGCTTCCTCCTCTTTCTCTGCCTGCCTCTCTGCCTACTTGTGATCTGATCTCTCTCTGTGTGTCAAATAAATAAATAAAATCTTTTAAAAAAAAAAGAAATGATGTTCATTCATCATAGTACGTATCCGTCCCTCTTCTGTTTTCTTTTGAACAATATTTCCAGTTTGTTACTTTTATTGGTCCTTTCAAAACATCAACCTTTGGCTCTGTATTCCTTTTATTGCATATTTTATTAATTAATATTCTTAACTTTATTTTTTCCATCTTGTCTTTGGTTTTATTGTTTCTCCCATTTCCATCTTCTTAAAGTTAAATGTTTAGCTCATTAATTTTTAGCCTTTCTTATTTCCTAGCTGAAACATTTAAGATTATGAATGTTACTCTGTCATTTTAGTTGCAACCATATGTGTTCATACGTAGTGTCTGTTGTACATCTCAGTTTTATAATATTAAAATTTCTCCTTCACTGATCCATGAGTTATTTTGAAATATCCTTAAAATTCCAGTGAGATGAGTTATGATTTTTGTTAGTGGTTTTGTCCTTTTTTTTTTTAAATTTTGTTTTTAACTTCCAACTTAAATATACTGACATCAGTGAACAAAACCTTTAAGCTCTTATTTTGGGAGCAACGTGGAAGCTGCCCTTCTGACCTTTCATTCATTCTTACATGCTAAGCAAAGTTCTAAGTCTGGCAGTAAACACCATAGCATGGTTTCTGCCCTCATGGGGCTATTAGCATCAAGGACAAGATAGGTCATAAAGAAGCAGGCAACAATATCAACAGTTAATATGTTCTACATTGCATTTTCTTATAATAAACTCACGATAGGATTAAGTTCCTCTATTACCACATAAGAAGTATTACTCACGAGTTAATAGCACAACCATATAGAATATTTATTGATGAGTGATGAGTTAATAGCATGACTATATGGAATGTTTATTGATTTCTTGGATTACTACCAAGTCTTCTGCTGAACAAACCCTAGAAGGGAAACTACGACATTAATTCTGCTTGGGTTGAGAGCAGGTGGATTTTTCTCTAAACTCTTTAAGTACTGTCTGACACCTTATTATTGTCCTTGATTCATTTATGATAACCAATAGAAAGACTTTTAATCATTATTGCCCACATCAGCTTTTTCTTGGCCTTGAAAGTGGAGAAAGGGTCAGGAAATTATCGGATGGGCATCTGAGAGATGGCGTCATGGCGTTCTTTTAGCACTATCTGCTAATCCTTGATCTCCTCTCAATGTTTTAATGATAGAGACAGCTTGGACCAGCTAGGATTCATCTGGAAACAAATCTGGCTGGCCATCTCAACTGTGAATTGGAGAAGAAGAGGAGAATGAGGTCTTCACCCCACACTACAAATTCATCCTCTGTAATTACCACAGAACGGCACATCTCCACAGCCTCTGGAGGGACACTTCCAAAACCCAGACCTTTCTCTTACTTGGGTCTCTTCCCCCAAGCTTTCAGTGCCTAGGTTTTGCTGGTAAACAAACAAACAAAAAAACAACAACAAAACGCTGTTCCTTTCTTTCTGTCCTTAGGTATCTGATCCCTCACTGATACTGCCAAGAAATGATGTAGGAAGATGTAAAACACCATTAAATCAAAATTGGTGAATGAGGCCAAGTTCAGCCTTACACGGAGTCTTTCATCCTCGAAGACTTAATGTCCAAGGCTGCACAGCCCCGTGTCCATCACCCAGTTGTGCATTCTCACTGTGCTGTCACCAGACCCCTCCACCACCCCCATCCTTACTGCAGTCCCCTCAGGAATGGTCAGGGGAACAGCTCGCTGGCCTGCCAGCCGGCAACCCAATTCCTATTGCTCATATTTGCTGAAACTTGCTTAATGGCCCTAATGCATGATCACATTTCGTTAATTTGTATTCTTCAACTCCTGGGAACAATATTCTATAAGCCCATTAGATCAAGGTTATTAATTGTGTCGTGCACATCTTCTAAAGCTTTAGTGCTATTTGGTCTGAATATTCCATCAATTTCTGAGAGAGGCGTATTAAAATTTCCTACAGTGGTTCATTTCTCCTTATCAGTTCTTTCAAATTCTGCTTATTTTTGAAACATTTTAGTAGGTAAATAAAAGATCAGGATTTTTATATCATCTTGGCAAAATGAACCTCTGGCCAGCAAAGGATAACCTTTTTTATCTCCAGCAACACCCCTTTCCCTGATAATGAAAGCTGCATTTCAATTTGTTGACTATTTCCCAGAAGTATTTTTTCTGTCCTTTTCACTTGCACCTTTCTGCAGCCTCATGCCTTTAGGTCTGTCTCTTACAAACATCGTAGAGCTGATTTTTATTTTTTCAATCTACTTGACAATCTTTGGTTTTGATCTGGAAAGCTGTCTACACATGTTAGATTTCTTTCTGCTCTCGGTGCGTGCTTTCTTTTGGATTGTTTCCTAGGTTTTCTGTTTCTCTCTTGCTGCCTCCTTTGAAGATGACTGACATTTTCTCCTACTTTAATTCCAATTATACCAACTCCTAGTTTTCATGCTGCTGCTGTTCCACTAGTTAGCGTTTTCTCATTTTCAATCCTAGATAGCAGAATGAGAATGATTCCTGTACACCATCATTTGAAGAGACTTAACAGGTTTACCATCTCTCTAAGGTTGCATCTCAGATCCTTCATCAGGGATCATGTTTCAACTCCCTTAAGCACAACCCTTCTATGAAGGTGGTAAACACCCTTCATCCTTGTTTGAAAATGCCTTTATTTCACCCTTTTGAAAGATAGTTTCCCTGGATGTACAATTCAAGTTTATTAGTTATTTTCTGTCAGAATTTTAAAAATACTCCTCCACTGCATTCTGGATTCTCTTGTTGCTATTGTGACATCAACCGAAAGCCTGTTTTACTCCTTTCTACGTAAACTGTCTTTTTTCTTTGATAGTTTTTAATACTTTGCTTTGGTTGTCCCCTCCCACAATAAATCTCACAGTAAATCAGGGCTGGCCCTATGTGACCAACAGAATATAGTGGAAGGGCTGAGATGTGACTCTGAGAGTAGGTGTTAAAAGGCATTGTAGCATTTCCTTAGATGACTCATTCTGAGGGAAGCCAGCTGCCATGCCATGAAAATATTCAACCTCTAAAGAGGCCTATAGTGCCCCCAAATAACAGCCAGCATCAATTTCCCAGCCATCTGAGTAAGTGACTTTGGATATGGATGCCCTGGTCAAGCCCTAGACAAGCTTCCACGTGACTGAAGCCCCAGCCAACATCTGACTGAAAATTCATGAGGAGACCTCAAGTCAGAACCACCCAGCTGAACCACTCCCTAAATTCTGACCCACAGAAACTGTGAGAGATCAGAAATGATTCTTGTTGTTCTAAGCCATTACATTTTAGAGTGATTTGTTACCCAAAGACAGGAGCTACAGAAAATACAGTTTGTCCCAGATGGGATTTTTTTGGGTTCCTTTATCTGATGATTGGTGTTTCTTATAATTCCCCCAAAATTCTTAGCCACTGTTTCTTTAAGTACTGCTTTTCCCTGATTTTCTATTATTATTCTTATCTTGGACTCTGATGTATAAGTTTAAGAACTTCTCACTTTGTTCTCTTATTTTTCATCTGTGTGTGTGTGTGTGTGTGTGTGTGTGTGTGTGTGTGTGCTACACTCTATGCTACACTCTATGTAAATTACTTAAACCTACCTTCTGGTGAACTGATTTTCTCTTGATTCGTGAATCCTCCAACATTGAACCTATTACATTTTTCAAATTGATGTGTAATTTATACACAATGATATGCATCGATTTTGTCATAGAGTTCATTGAGTTTTGATGCAGATTATACATGTAACCACAACCACCATACAGTCAAAATACAGACACACTTCGTTCTCTCAGAAAGTCCCCTCCTGCCCCTTTCCAGTTGAATGCCTCTCCCAGAAGCAACCATTGTTCTGATTTCTACCATGGATTCTAGAATGTCAATAAATGTAATCATACAGCAGACACTCTTGTATATGGCTTCTTCTGCTCAACATAGTTTTAAAAATTCTTTCATATTGTTGCTTATAGTAATTCATTCCTTTCTCCTGCTGAGCAGCGTTCCATTGCTGAACCTACTGCCACCGTGTTTATACATTTAATTGCTGACAGATGTTTCGGCTGTTTCTGATTTGGGGACTTTTAGCAATAAAGCTGTGATGAACATTCTTTTTTTTTTAAGATTTTATTTGACAGAGAGAGAGCGAGAGAGCACAAGCAGGGGGAGTAGCAGAGGGAGAGGGAGAAGCATGCTCTCCACTGAGCAGGGAGCCTGATGCAGGACTCGATCCCAGGACCCTGAGATCATGACCCCAAAGGCAGACTCTTAACTGACTGAGTCACCCAGGCGTCCCTGTGATAAACAATCTTGCCCAAGATTTTGGAAGTATGATTTCAGTTTCCCTAAATAAATACTAAGGAGTGAAGTTTCTACCTGGAAATTGAATTTTTCATCATAAATTAGGCATATGTTTGACTCAATATAAAATGGACAGACTATTCTTGAAAACAATTTTCTTTCTCCACAGGAATTTAGGAGAAAGTCCTCACCAACACTTGGTATTGTCAGTCTTTTAAATTGTAGTCATTTTAGTGGTTATAAAATGGCTCTTCTTTGTGGTTTTAATCTGCATTTCCTTGATGATGACTGGTATGGCTTATTAATCATTCCCGTGTCTTCTTTTGTGAAGTGATTTTTCAAGATCTTTGACCATTTTTTTAAATTGGGTTTTCTTTTTATTATTGAGCAGTAGGAGTTATTTATGTATTTCCCAATACAAGCAAGTCCTTTGTCATATAAATATGCATTGCAAATATTTTCTCCCAGTCTATGGCATGACAATTCATTTCCCTAATGTATTTTAATTATCAGAAGTTTTAAATTTTGATGAAGTCTAATTATCATGGACTGCATGTTTGTGTTTCCACAAAATTTGTATGTTGAAACCCTAATCTCCAATGTGATGGAATATGGAGGTAGGGCCTTTAGGAGGTAACCAAGTCATGAGGTCAAGCCCTCATGGTGTAATTAGGACCCTTATAAGAAGAGCACTCCCCACAAACTGTGTGTGTGTGTGTGTCTTTCTCTCTCACGTGAAGGAAAGAGAAAGCAGCTCTCTGCCAGCCCAGCAGCGGGTCCTGACCAGACAGATATCAGATCTGCCAGCACCTTAATCTTGGGCTTCCCCGGCTTTAAAATTATAAGAAATAAATGTTTACTGTTTAAGTTATCCAGTCTATGATAGTTTTATTATAGTGACCTGAAATTTTCTATAATCAATATAATTAATACAAATTAATACTATTTATATTCTAAGAAATCATTGCCTACCCCATGTTATGCAAATACTACCAGATTACCATCTTGAATTAATTTTTCTATCTTGTGTGAGGGAGGAGCAGTTTCATTTTTTCCCCACATATGCATATCCAGTTGTTTATGCATCGTCTATTGAGAAGACTAGCTTTTCCCTTTTTGCTAAAAATTAGTTGATCCTATGTCTATCTCTGGACTTTATTCTGTTAAATGAAGCAATCTGTCTATCCTGTGTTATGACACTGATTGACATGTTATGACACTTGATTACTACAGTTTATAGTATCAGATATTATAAATTCCTCAATTTTGTTGTTCTTTTCAAAGTGGTTAAAAGTTAAAAATTAACTTTTCTAAACTGTGTTTCTGTGTAAATTTTAGAAGAAATGCCTCAGTTTCTAAAAATACACCTGCTCTAATTTATATTACAATGACCTTAAATCTGTAATTAATCTAAGGAGAATGGACACTTTATCAAATATTGAGTTATCCGATACATAAACATAGTATACCTTACCATTTAGTTATATATTTTTTTCTCAGTAATATTTTGTGGTTTTCAATGTGGAGGTCTTACACATTTTACACATTAAATGTATTCAAATTTATTTTATAATTTTTGATGTTATAAATAGTATTTTTATTTCATTTATAAATATTTACTGCTAGTATAGAAAAATACTTTTTATCCATATATTGACTTAATTTATATATTGATGTAAGTGACTTATAATTTTATTTATATATTGACTTTGTACTGGTAATCATGCTTATTCCTTCTAGTACTTCTTTGATAGATTCTTTAGGCTTTTCTACATAAACAATCATGTTGTCTGAAAATAAAGACAGGTAACTTCTCCCTTTCTCATCTTTGATCTTTCATTTCTTTTTCTTGGTTTATTTCAATGGCTAAGACCTCTGTTAAAATGTTGAAAAAAAAGTGGAAAGAAAATATTCTTACCTTTTTCACAGTCTAATGGGATAATATTCAATATTTCACTGTTAGGTACGATGTTAACTAAAGATTTATCCCCATGCCTTATACAGTAAGGTGTGTCCTGAAATGATCAGCTTAAACAGCTGTAGCAAGGTGGATTTTTCATACAGCATGATTCCCTTTTTTCAAGGTTTAAATGTCTACTTTTTGTTGCTCTCCTTCATATATTTTTGCACATATATTATAATTAATCTCAGCAAGAAGATTAGTCCAATGGAAGCTGCTCCACCATTAATGAAATTTCCTTAAATATGTAATTTCAATCATTATATTCTTAAGTCCTTAATGGAAGTTTTATTTATTAGTTTTTTCCTAAACCTAGATTTTCCTCTGTTCCTTACTCATTTGTCATTCCCTCTCTTATTTTAAAAAGGAGTTTTAGATGGATTTATTTTACATTTTGTATCTGATTACTCCAATAATGAAGCACTTATTTGCCTGCCAAATAATGCTCATGGTACCTTTTTTCCCCTCATATATATTTTTTGTTTTATTTTTTAAAATATGATCTCATGTTCTCTGGAACTTTATCCCTGGGAGTTCTTTGTATCCTGAGGTAAGAGTACATTCGTCCAGACAGAATATACATTGATTTTTGAAAATTTGGGCATGCTACCAACATGAATCCATTTTCAAATTCATGCATGGGGTTTTCCAACTTTGAAGACTGAGCACCCAACGTCCATGAAGATGAGCCTATGGCCAAGAATTCTTAAAGTAGACTCTTTTGCTCCTCTACCAAGAACCCAATAATGAGAAAATCATGTTTTTTGCATTTATTCTGTCTTTATAAGTTAGATTGTTTTTCTTGCTTTCCATTTTTCTGAGAGCGTAATCTGTGTGATTCCTGGCTCTGGGAAATGTTCTCTGATTCAACTTCCCACACTGCCCAGATCCAAAACTTGGTCTCCTGTTCTTACAAGGTGCAGCTACTAAAATCAGACCTCTGTATCATGTCGGATCGCTGGGTGCCCACAAGACAGTAGCTTCATTGTTTGAGTTCTAGGCTATACTCCTGTTCAAGCGTGGTTCCCAACCTCAGGGGAATCCCAGTGCTGTCTTATAAAGTCAGCCATGCACATAATACAGCTTTTCGTGTTTCATCCAGTATTTTTAGACATTTGATAGTGAGAGAATTTCAGCATATCTAGTTTGACATATAGCTAGAAATGGAAATAGTCAACATTTACGTTTTAATCTCTAAAGGTCTTAGTTGTCATTCTTCATTTAGCTAGTTGGCAAATGAGTTAGCTAGATGGATAACACTGGCTAATGGGAGAGATATTTATGGATCCCCATTGCTAAGTATAATAAATGTGCTATCAGATTTTTAAAAAACAGCTCTAGAAAAAAAAAGTAATGAATCTAATAGATAGTCTGCCTCCCTCATCATGGCTTTGGTTCTAGAATATTCCAAAGGATTTCCCTAAATAGCTGTAAGAGGCATAGCCAATGAAGGAATTGTGAAGAAGAGGAGTGATTGAGAACTATGTTAGTACCTCCCCAGTTCTCAAAGCTGCCTTTCACAGATAAAATAAAGCTTGAATGGATCAGAATGTTTCTTGGAAGTTCACCAGATTTCACATGAAAGGACTTATTTTACTCCTTTACTGTAGAGAGAAATTGCTTAGCAATTACACATAATAAGTTTAATTCCTAAAGCTAAATTACCCACTGTAACATGTGGATGATAAAATCTACTTCATCAATTGTGAAATATGTTACTTGCAAAATGTTTAGCACAGGTCTTGACACATAACATACTAAACTACTTATGAAGTGATAGCCAGTATTATTTCCATGTATGCAAGTCCTGATGTGAGAAACTTTTTAATATCAGAAATGGTTTCATCTCCTTGACATACTGACAAGATAAACTCCGAAAAACTCAGCTTGAGCTGCTCATCCAGATGGGTTCCCTCCTGATGTCCGAAGTGCCTTGGTTTCTCCCCGCCATGACTGCCCAAATTCTCTTAGAGTTTCACACTGAAAGCAGTTTATGTGACTGGTAGTATGACTGCAAGGGGATGCAAGTTGGGCTTCAGAGGATTACAAAGATGGATAGCAAGGAAAGTCTCTGTCCTCAAGGAGTTTCTAGTCTAGTGTTATGACTCTCAGCCCTGGTTGTGTTTTAGAATCATCTAGAAAGATTAACAAAAAAAAGTGTACCAACATTCGTAAGTGCATCTTTCTTCCCTATATAGACAGTGACTATCTTGGGACAGGAGACAGACTACCATCTTCTTTCTTTATTCCTTAGAACCAGTCCCTATATGTAGCAGGAATATACTGAAACCTATTTAAATATATTAAACAAAAATATTAACAAAATCCAATGTTAAAGCCATTCTATCACGTGAACCCTTAGGAGCGCTCACACATATGGCTGAAATATCAAATATTTCTAAGCCAAAAAGGATGTGCTTGTAACACATCCCCCTGGGTTAAGGGTGCCAATGTCCCAGGCCACCCCCCCATAGTGAAAATAGCAGGTGTCCCAAAGTTAAAAGCAACTTGCCATGATGACACAACTTTGTATTTAGAAATGTCTCTTATGATACTGTAAGTTTCAGAATTTGTCTTACCAACTTAAGATAACCCTCAGCATCTAGAATTAAGTTTTCTGGCTTCAGGTCTCTGTAGATAATACCTAGTCGATGCAGGTAATCAAATGCTTCTGTCACACAAGCGACGCAGAACTTGGAGGTAGGTTCATCGAAGCTGCCTCTGCAATGAAATCATTTTTCCTCTTAATACTCTAGACACACATATTTATTGTCTATTCTAGGTGTCAGTTGTTGCATTGGTAAATTTACACAATACAAATATTTTGTAGGTCATCAACACTAAAAAGTATTTTGTACCACCCACGAATGAGGCTGATGATGGTAAAGAAATTAGGGAGGCTACCTGAGGCAAACGAGAAGTACTTCACTAAAATTAAAATGTCTCTGCCCCAACAGTTGTTTCTGATAATCGTGTATAGATACGTAAAATAGAAACATAAGAAAATAAGACTTTTTAAGATATTTATGGCAAACTCTGGAGAAAATGCAACTATTTTAATGAAGAGCTTAAAGTCTGCACTTGTGTAATTTATTGCTTGACTAAAAAATGACTCAAGTGATCATTTTCATTTCCTGTTGGTATAGCATGTAACAATAACCCATGCAGAAATGGGGTCATAACTCTTTCCTGTTTGGTGCACCTTGATGATATTAGACTGTGTCAGCACCGCATGTGGGTTCCCATACTGAGTTATTAAAACACAGTGGTGATTTGCGGCAGGGAGTCGTGGAAGGGTATGGCTTTGGAGTGAGAGAAACTGGCTTTGACTCCTGCTTCTACCATCACCGTGTCCTCAGGCAAATTGTGTGGCTATTCTGAGTCTCAGATTCCTATCTGTAAAATGGGTTTACTACTTCCTGAACAGTGTTGTTTTGAGAGTCAGACACAGTGTCTAACAGATAGTACCAACTCCCCTTTCTAAACAGATCTGCCTGTTGAAGCAAAGGTTGAGGAAGCAAATGTTTCTGTAGGTATCAGGCAAGTCTTCGCACCGTGCCTGGTTTTCCCCATTCTCTTAACGAGAAGCCAAGGTTGAGAGCCCCTGGCCCACGTAACACTGTCCAAATATGTGCCCTGCCATTAACCTCCATAATCTCGTGCAAACCTACCTTCCCACCCCCTCTTTCACTGGCCTTGTCTTCTACTCAAATTCTGCGGTGAAACACACCCAAAGATACAAAATCCTATCTCAACTTTCCTGTTGTATCTTACAACCATTTCCCTTCTTCTCTGCCTTTCCAAACTTTGGTCATCTTTAGAAGTTAGGTCCAGTCTTCCCTCTTTCATCACATTTTTATATGTCTCCTCTCCTCCAAACTTACAATCTGCAACACTCATTTGGCATTTAATTACAAAGTGCCAACTTCTTTGTCATATTTAGTTTACACACTTAATAATGAAATGTTTTAAAACTGCACATCATCTTATCTTCCTAAATAAAATCTAAATTCACTGGAGGAAAATTTATACTTTTTACCCTTCTGGTTAGGAGAGTTCACATTGTCTAGGACCCCCCCCCCCACAGTCTACGATGGAGACTTGCACGCGGGTGGTGCTCAGTAAACATCTGCGGTTGTGATTATGCAGAAATCACCCCTTTTGTAAAACTGACTCTTTGCAGTAGTCTCACTCTGCTTCACCACTCTGCGCCCCCTTCTTCATTTCCCTCGTAGAGATTCAGAATCAGTAACATCTGGGTTTCCAGCTACCCTGCCTCGCACTAACCATGTGACCGTAGAGCATTCACTCTCTTTCGAGAACTGGGATTCCTTGATCCCTAATACGGAAATGACGACTGCCTTTGAGGGTGTCTATTGCGCAAGTACAACGTTAGCGAAGAAAATACGTTAGCGAAGAAATATCAGATGATAATATTTTCTTAGGACAATTTCTTAATGACTTTCTTTATGTCTCTTTAAATGATGGTGAAGAAAGCATCCTTTAGACGAGATGTGAGAATACAGCTTAATGTTTATAATCCTTTTTCATTACCTGTCCCTTAATATACTCCATAGCTCCCCACCCAAGCAGGCCTCCAGAAGCATGTAAACATACTTAGTGTCCTTGAAAGTACGATATAATCTGTGGAGACACATAAAGAACATGGTTATTATTAAAAATCTGGTTTTAAAGGCTTTTTAAAGTTGCTTAAGAACATCATCAATATCACCTGGAGCACTCGTGCTCATCTCGTTCCCGACAGCCTCCGGCTACGTGGGCCCTCTCACCGGATGCTCTTTGACCTTTCTTCCGGCCTTGCTTTTGCACATGTTAACACCTTCCCTTACACTGCCCTCCCTCTACACACAGACTGACCTTCTTCATCTCAGTTTCACTGTACCGGTGTTATCCATTCTTCAAGACCAAGCTCAGGAGCCTGATACAGCAGCTCATCTTCCCCCTACCAAATACGGCTCCTCTTCCCTCCAAAAGCCCAGAGGTCTCTGCACACATCTCCTTTATGAGCTCCCTTTACGCCCCTGTCTTATATCCTCTGGTTGGTCTCAAGAACTAGACTGTGAGACGGAGACCTATAAGCACTAAGTTTAGTGGGGAGTGAATGGGAACAATCTCTCCCCGCCCCCCCAGGGGAGGAATAAGACACATACACACACTTGGGTGGCAGGAGAGTTAGTCTATGACCGAGTTTCTAGTTTCAATGAAATCCTTAGCCTCAAGGAGCTCTGCCACCATTGGATACAGGCTGTACCTGGAAACAGAGTATGATCTTGGGCAAAGTGGCTCTCTGTACCTGAGAGCAATGACCAGGAATGGACCAAGACAGAGTCCTCAGCTGGCAACACTCCCAGAAACTGTAGGAATGACAGCCTCAACCCTGAGGTGGGACCTGGGCATGGTACCATATTTTAATACTGGGTGACAGCCGAGCACTCAGATCATGTGCAGACAGCGGAAGCAATCTAGAAAAGCAGCTCAGAGTGGGCTCTGTCTCGAGCGGGCTCTGAATCCAAACTACTCAAACTACTTGAATCCCTGGTCAGCCATTTATGTGCTAGGTACCTAGTTATTAACTTATTGCTCTTGAGCACAATCATAACATTTACCTCACTGTTATCTCATAAAGATCAGATGAATATATGCATTCATTTGATTTTATATTAATTATATATTAATATGTTACATATCTGCATATATAATATATAGAATAAATATAAACATAACATAATTTAAATATATATTAAACATATTACATATGATATATCACATATATATTTTGCTTAGAAGAGTGTCTGGCAGATGTTAATTTCTCAGTAAATGTTGTCATTAATATTTATTATTATATTATCATTTCCTTATATGCCAGGTACTTTGCAGAGAGCTGGAAATGAGAAAAAGAATAAAACCTAAGCCATGTCCTGAAGCTGCTCATGATAGTTTGTTAATGAATTATTGATGAAAGGGGAGGGCCATTCTGGGAACACACTAATATAAAAATAATTGGATGACTCTACTGCCAGCATTGCCTGGGTTCAACTTTTTTAATGTTGAAAAAAAATGGGTGTGGTAATATGGATAGGCAGGAAGATTCTCTCAAGGCATTTGATTCAAAAACGTAAATTCTATCCACCACAAGGGCACTTTACCTCGCCTGGAAATCGCTGAAACTATACTCTAGGGCTAAGATCTGTATGAAAATATACGTCTCGACTGGCCTACACCACAAACTCATGAATTCACAGGTAAGGAGAACTGTGGCCTAGAATAACACAATTCTCCTCCAAACTCTGGGGAAGGAAAAGTAGTGACTAGTGGGAGATGGATTTTCCAGCATCTCGGCTCTGCTAGGACCATGCCCTGTGGCTCCTTGGAAGCCTACATGAGCCCAAAGGCCACTTCTCGCAGAAATTCAACAGCAGTGTGCCCCTTGAGGGTTTCAAATGAATTCTTTGCTTCCCAAATTCTGCAGTAGGTATGGATTAAATAATCAGTTCAAGTTATTCTGCAATAATTTTATATTCTCACACACACACACCTATGAACACACACACAGAGACACACACAAGTTTCCTGAGATTTACTCAAGAATAAAAAATCTGAACTCTTGACTCCAGACTTCAAACTTCTAATGTTTTATGTATTGTTGCTGTAACAGGGGCAGAGAATTCAGAGTGGGCCTCATTTTCCTCTTCTGTTCTCTTGCATGGAAACATTCAAAAGGGTCTGCAGTCCTAAATACTGGAGCTAAATGCTCACTTACTTCACGATGAAGGGAGAACACAACTCTTCTAGAATCCTCTTTTCTGAGTAGACGTGCTCCTGTTGTTTTGTGTCAACTATGTGCTTCTTCCTTATACACTTCATAGCAAAAGCAACATTCTCATTTTTCACTCTAACCTATGTAAGAAGAGAAAGATCCCTCAAAATTAACTTATTAAGAAAGATTTACAATATCTATATAAGACACGTTAAACAACGAGAAGTTGAACTTCTTCCACATTTAAACAGGATGTACCCTTTCAAACATGTAGCCCTCTGGGAACTAAATTTTATTCAAGTGTACACCCTTTCTTTCATTGTAATTTCCAAAAAAGTTCACATATCTGGAACATGGTCTTAAAATGTTTGCATTAGAACAAGAAAAACAAACTCTAGTTAGGTTTAATGTTTAGAAATCTATTCACTTTTGAGTCTGTGATATGAAGAACTTTGACCAGAATTGCCAAAAATGGTTCTTTCTTAATATGCTCTTCTTTGATTTTCAAAACAAAACATATTAAATCAAAATCCATAGCTGCACTATCCAATATGACAGCAACTAGTCACATGAGGTTATTTAATTTTATGTTAATTAAAATAAGAAATTCAGTTCCTCAGCTGCATTAGCCACATTTCAAAAGCTCGCCAGCCACATCTAGCTGCTAGCTACCCTTCCGGATAGCGGATGGATAGAACATTTCCCAAAGTGCAAAAAGTTCTTGGATTGCTGCTTGTGAATTCACAAGCTGCTTTAGATGGACAAACAAAATTTTCCCTTGAAAGGAAATAAAACATTTTAATAGATATGTACTCGGGCAGGCTTATAACTCCATAAGCAGACTATATTAGACAAGTAATGAACCTGTACATTTGGCTGCACCCCACATTTTCTCACATTTGCCATTAGCACTACATAGGATTTTTAAATCAATGGTGGAATTATTGTTGCAATTATTATTATCTAACTATATAAAAAAAACCCAGGTCTCAGCATTGCTAATTCAATCCTTTTGCCAGGATCTTTGATGAAAAATACCATTGCAGATGGATATTGTCCTTGTCTCTCCACATGGCATAAAAAATGTGACAAATACTCTTCGGCTTTGAAGAAATTGTTTCTTCCCCTCCCCCTCCTACCCATCAGAGAGGAAGTATTGACTGCGTGTGAAGTGTATTATCCAGAATCTCATGGCAGCACTTCCGATCTGCTCATGTCCAAGGCCATCCAGCAGATGAAGGTGTCAGCGTACATCCCGGAGGTTAATGTACAGTGAATTGTTAAAAATCTGCTGGGCGAAGAAGAGCTTGGGAATAGCCAAGGGTTCAGAGCCATTTGTCCCCAGTAAGGTCACAGATCTCCATTCTACCATTTCCCCAGAGCACTTGATCTGACAGGACTGCTCTGTTACTCCTTGGAAGCTAGTGATAAAGCTCAGAGAGGTGGTGATGTGGAAAATACAGCCAAAAATCGGGCCGTAGGTTCCCCCAGCTGTCCTGATCAACACTACAGAAGGCTGCTCTTCAAATATTCCCTTACAGTCATCTTCTATTTTTTTTTTCCTGATAGAAAATCTTGAGCAACACAAGATAGGATAATGGCAGCCAAATACAGACATGGCAGTAGAGTTGTGTCAACTATAATATTGAAGATTTTACTTCTATGACACTTCCACTGGACACATTCTTCTTTTCTTTAGTATATAGTTCATGTGTCATGAGTGTATGTGTATATACATTTTCCTGTTAAAAAATAACATTTTTAATGATTTAGAGCCTCTGGAAATGCTTACTTGGTACATTCTCCAATAATCATGATCAAGAAGAGAATTCACAAAAGGATCTGATACAGAAGCTGAAATAGCAGCAATATTATTACAAGTGACTTATTAGCATAGACCTGCTCCTATACAACACACACAGTGAAAAATGTACTTTCTTAATTTAGGTTCTAAGCAATATTTAAGATAGCAGTAACAATTCATATGCTCATCCAAGATACACTGCAATATAAAACAAAAAAAAGTCAAAAGGCTTCTCTCAGATGCTTGAAACGTAAACCCCTTACAAGCTCAACTCTTCCGAACCCACCAACGCCCAGTGTTGCGATAATCTCAAGGTTCTGGAATGGGGATGATGAGGAAAATCTGGCCACCTTCTCCTTCAGCTGAATCATCTCCAGCGAGAGTGCTTTGGACAGCTTCCAGTTAGACATGGATCTCCTGTATAAGAAAAGTGAAACTTTGCATACACCCCTTAGTCAAGCCAGGGTCATGTCACACATAAATTCCACTTGTGCAAGAGTCTTATTTCTGCCAGGATTACTGCCCATAGTTGCTACAAAGGCTATCTCAACTTTTATAGGATCAGATTTATTCACATCTTGGAAGGAAAACAATATAATATACAAACAAACAAACAAACAAAAAAACCCTGACACACACAATAATCAATAAATGTCAAACTGAATCAATGAGAGGTAAAAAGAGCTGACTTGTGTAGTATTTAAAGTATATCTCAAAAAATATGTGTGTCTGTGTGTGTGTGTTTTTTTAAGAGTCAATGAAAGGAAGTAAAACCAGTGAGTCATTCCCTTGGCTATACATACAGGGGAATGCCACACTGAGAATCTTCGCTGTGTTTTGCTATTTTTGTCAGATTTTGAAGTTTTCCATGCCTGAACCAGAATGACTGGTTAGTGAAACATGAAAGATACATTTCTTACTTTATGTCTAAGTGTCATTGCTTGGAAATACTCATTTTTCTCTTTTAACTAAGTTATACTGCTCTGACATATATTATATATATATTCATAAATTGTTCTTACTACAAAAGGCCTTTAAGGACATAAAAACTGCAAATATATCCCTTGCATAAAAAGACAAAAACAAAAAACTTAGGAGGTCTTTACTGAATGTTCTAATTTAACTCAAATGTCAGTTTTCTAGAACTTTCAACTCCAGCTTCATTATCAGTACTACCTGGTGAATATATGCTTAAGTATTTACTCTACAAACTGTAACGGATTTTCAAAAAATTTTAATTTTACAAAGTAGTTTTCCTATTAAGCACAAAATTTTTCACAAACATTACTACATTTAGCCCATCCCAACTCCTTCCTACACACACACACACACACACACACACACACACACACACACACAGCCCAGGGCAATAGCTCCCTTACATTCTGAAATAATTCTGCCTCTCCCCCTAGCTCTTTACCTGGAATTAGAATTAATGGGTTACTCTAGAGCCTTGGCTGTCTAGTTCTATTTCCAGGGGCAAGATAGGCTTCACTTCTGAATAATGTCCTTTTGATATTGGAAAGACAATGTCAAGCATCCCCTTCCCAAGGAAGGAAATGTCTCCCTCACATTACTGCTCTCAGGAAATGTCTCAGGAAATGTCTCCCTCACATTACTACTCTCAGGAAATGTCTCAGGAAATGTCTCCCTCACATTACTACTCATCAACCCAAAATAAGGAGCTGACTACTTACAGACTAAAATAACATCCATACTAGTGGTAAGCGGCATCCTCTTTGTGGAAGAACAATTTAAAAGAACTGCCCCCAATTTTCTAGTGGCGGCACACTAAAAGTTACCACGGAGCGAATCACACACACTTGCCGGAAGTCTCATGTGGCTGAGGAAAATTCTGCTCCACTTACTTCGCATGTCTTTTCTCATCATCACGGTTCAGGTTTGCCACATACCCTTCAAGGTATTTTTGGAGTTCTTCAAAAGTCCCGACTGTTTGGTTGAATGTCCTAAGTGAATAAAATAAACAGATACCTTTGTAATTTGACATTTCCTCGAGCTCTTAGAAGACTTTGTTATGATTATTGATGGCTTTGTAAATGGTTTTTCAATAATTTAGGTTACAGTAAAGTTGCCACAAAATGTAGAATAGCTATTAGAGGTTATATAATGAATCCTTCAAGTTCAAAGAAGAGAAAACCTTTCTGTAGTTTTCTGCCTTGTGGTTCAGGTTTGCTAACAATTGTTTTCAAGAAGGTAGTGGAAAGAAAACAGTCTTACTGAATCAACAGGTTATACAGGTTGCAGAATTTCCTAACTTTGCCTCATCGAATTAAGCTATTTATTTTAAAAATCAAGGATAAAATTTTTGTTTTCTTTTCCCTTGATAATGCTCATTTTACATTCCTTCATCATTAAATCCAATTATTTTTTTTTTTACTTTATCTCAGTGGTTCCCAGAGGCTCAGCCAACATCTCCCCTTGACCCCTCTCACTCTCCACAAATCAGACTTGTATGGCACCATCTAATTCTACTACACCGTTCGCGGGAATTCTTACACACAGCCTTGCCCGTGAGAAATAAAGAATCCCCTTCCTTACCAAGTGAAATATATTTTCTTGATTTCTTTTCAATGCTTCCCCACCCCTACCTCAATTTTGATGTTTAGAGCAGTTCTTTTTCCTATTGCAAAATAATATCCTTCTAGAAACTATGCCTTAACCTTCTTGCTGAATCTGAAGCACCTGAGCATAGCAAAATGAAAGGAATGGAAGTTGACCTCAAAACACCTAGAACTAATAAACCAGACACGTCTCATTCCTGTACAGTTGCCATCTGTTGCCTGCTTAGCCCTGAAGCCCTCTACCCACATTGAATTGACCACCAATCTATATTCCCATTGTTAAGCAGATCTTACATACTATTCTGGGTATTTTCCATTTTTCCCTTCAGATCTACTCTCCCCTCTTTTCTACCCTCCTCTGTGGACTGCCCTTCATTGACTGTAGAACAGTGAGAAACAAGAGTATTGCCATGAAATTTCAAATTTCCAGTGGCTGAACTTTTCAAGTAAAAGGGAAATACTTCTTATACTTCATTTTGCTCTTATTTTTTCTGTATGTCACCATTATTAGCCTGCTGTTAAACTAATTAAAGTATTGTAAACAAATCTCATGTTTAAAATGTAGGCTCACACTGGTGTCCCAGGTCCCTAGAAATTCTTTGCAAACTCAAGTTAATGCAAATTTAAACAGCTACAACATTCTAGCTGTAACAAACAGCCTATAATCACTCTGATGGTGTAATGTGAGGTGTAATCACTTCCTTTGAGATCTATCCCAACAACCAATGATGGAGATGTCACGAATCACACTTCCCACGTATTTATAGAGCTATTGCCATTTTGCGCATTTTATTACATTCTAAAAATAGGGAAACTTTAACTCTCCTCCATGCAATGTATTCATTCTCTGCATTTTGAAAACAATGCACTAGGAAAGAAGAAATAAAGTCACCCCATTTCATTGCAAGGATGGTGCCCTTTATTCATCCAACATGTGGAGCCCTTCCCATCTGCTGAGGCCTATGACATTTGCTGGCCCTGCAACAGCGGTGAACAGGAAATGTTTCTCTTCTCATGAAGCTTACAGAAGAGAGGGAAGACAGATGTTAAATAAAGCAATTAAGTAAAATGTAAATAATGATATAGGGTATATAGTGTAAAGTAGGAGAATTATCATGGGATCTTAACCTAGTCTAATAGTCATTACTATGATGATGATATAATTTACCACTCAAACTGAATACTTTTCAGAGTGAAAGGTGGTGCCAATAACAAATATGCTGGGACAACCAGAACTATTCAGGAAATCCAGGATGTAGGTCAACCTGGTCATACCGGATATTCGACTTCTCTCACCCATAGAGTAAATTCATGCAACGTTTTAAATCTCATCGAGCCTAACACAATAGTCCGCACACTACAGAATCTCAGCTGTACACATGTAAATGGAACAATTTAAAATTATAAACTTCCAAATAATATATAAACTCTACAAAATCCTTGCATCCTTTTTAGGGATTATGAATACATGAGATACTGTATAAATACTTGCTCGTGTGGTTACGGTGAAGAAAAAGGAAAGGAGTTCTTCCTTTGTGTCATATTTTTAGTCCCAGCATTTCAGAGCAATTTATAAGATTCTACTGAACAGCTAATGCTATTCAGTGCATGCATATATTTTTAATGAACTCATACACAAAACAATGCATTATCGGGACAACACTGTACCAATATATTTTCCCTTTGTGAGCTGGCATCCAAAGATTACCTTTATCTGAACGTATTTTGCACTTTCTAGCCCCCATGCCTTTGTTTTTAAGTTCTACTTCACCTGGAGTGACTTCTATTGGCCTGAAAATTTCCTATTGGCCTGAAAATTTCCTATTCATTTTTAAACACCATTTCCACACCTAAAAAAAAATAAAACCTTGCCCATTTTACTGCATTGTGATTGCTTCTCTTTCCGAACACATGCTATGGGAGCCAAATGGCATAGTGGAAAGAACTTTGAAAGAAATCTGGGCTCCATCACAGATGGCACTGCTGGAGCCACTCTTTACTGATCCGGGACTTCCTTTCTTATCCATAAGAGAGAGATTAAAATAATTTGAAGTGATGTTAAGAATTATTGTTCTGTGTGTGGTGATGAATGGTAACTAGACTTATTGCAGGGGTCCTTTTGCAATATATACATATTTCAAACCATTATGTTACATACCTGAAAGTAATTTGAAGTTACGTGTCAATCGTATCTTGATTCCAAGTAATAAATAAAAAAGAATTATTGCTAACGGTTTGGGTATGTTAATGTTATTGTGGTCATGTATTTTATGTAACATTGATCTTTTAGAGATGTTATTGACGTTTATAGGTGAAATAATTTTATGCTCGGAATTTGCTTGAAAATAATATGGAGAAGACAGGGAGGGGGTGGCAAAGTGAAGTGATACAGATAAGCCATTAATTGATCGTTTTTGAACTTGCTTTATGGGGTTCATAATACTATCCTGTCTGCTTTTTAATATGTGTGAAATTTTCCATAGTAAAAAGATTTTTAAATGTTCTAAAGTTCTTTCTAGTTCTAAATCTCTACAATTCTATGTTCAATATGAATGTTATGTTCAATTAGCAATCAACTACACACTTCCTTGTGATACTTCTGGTCATTTTACTGCTTTTTGCTAATATTTCATCTGAGTATGCCCTATTTCTTTGACTACTAAGACATTTCTTAGACAATGGCCTAGCTTTGCATATTTGAATTTCCTTTATTATACCTAGAAAATCAATAAACAAACAACTGATTAATGAAAGACCCAAGGGGCCAGATTCAAATATGATTTGAAATGAGTTAAGCACACAAGGTAAGACTTTTTCCAAAAAACAGCCTGAGACATTTAGAGATTAATATTAACACACACCACTTGCACATTATTACAAATGTTCAATTAAACCTTCTCTGGAAATACACATAGCTAATGGGCATTTTATATTATGTCCAAGAGAGAGAGGATCTATTCAAAAATTTTTTTGACTCCTTAGAGCATTTTAGAAATAAGTTATGGAATTGTTCACTATATTGTAGGAGGAGCAGAAATCCTAAAGAGTACTAATAAGCTTATTTCTCTAGAAGATGAAGAATTTAAATCAGTCTATCGCTGATATTTATGTACAAACTTTGCACACAAAATATTTAGCCTGCCAGCATCTGTCGCTGCCACAGACAGATTCAGATCAGAAGGCCCCGTTCCTCCCCATGAATTTTAATGGAATGTACTCGCAGCTGAGGATTGCCCAGCATTTCTAAGTGGTGATGAATGAGAAGACAGATGGGCCCTTGGAGTAACAGAAGGCCAAGTCTTCAAAGGTGGCCGCAGCCTGCCTTCTCCGACAACATCAGCATACTCACTCTCGATCTATAACTAGGCATGCCACATCATTTTCTTCAGCAATAATGTTAGCTGATCTGACATCCTCACTGCAGACAAAAACAGGGAAGAAATTAAACATCCATTTTTATTAGAGAATCTGCTTTTTTATGAAACGCCATCACTTAAACCTTCCAAAGACTGCTTTTTTCTTTTTAATATCATAACTTATACTCCACCCCTTTCCAAAAAGGAATTTGAAATGCATCCCAATAACGGTTGTGTATGCAAAGAATTCAGACAAGAAGATAATTGCACTGGGAACAGACAGGGATCAGTGACTGTGACTGTCTATAGAATCTCCTTCTGGGCTTTGTGTCAGCCAAAATAAAATATCTCTCCTGTGATCAGGTGGGAATTGCTAATTAATAAGCAGCCCAAACTGAAATTAACGGATCAAAAAAATTCACTGGGAAAACATTCAAGTAATTAACATAGAATAAAAAACCAATTGAGAATAAAGCCCAAAGAAAGTGTTTTGAGTACCATATCACGCAATGATTTAAATAGACACTAAAATACTTTAATTTCATAAAGCCTAAGATGTACATTTTCCACTACAGTCTCTGAAATCAGAACATGTCCTACAATTGATGATGAATCATAGTGTAATTAATAGCATTGTCTTTCTTTCTCAAGGGTACATAATATAAATGGTGCATCTCACCATTGACATCCTAGATACAATGAATTATGGCATATGATCTAACGATGGTAAATTTAATGACCTAAAGAATACCAATAGGCCAAGCATTGGGTAAAGTATTTCTTTAGAGACCTTTATTTGTATTAGTTACAAACTAAAGACACTGAAAAATGGTACACCCATATGGTACCCAGGGCTGTGAAATTCATTTAAGGTAACTGGGAGGAACAAGTATATTGAGACTGCTCTAAGCAACTTCATCAAAAATGGCATCACACAAAGTATATATAGTTCCTTCTTCTCCCCTTAGTGTTGGGATGGGAAAAACTTGGTGACCCATTTCTCATTCCAAAGAAGTCCCTTATCCACATAGCTAACAACCAGAGTCCTTCTGATAGAACCCATAGTTCCTCCTGAATTTACGGGGTCCTTGCTAGAAGACATTAATGAAAACAGTACAGCTTGATGAGCTTTTGAGCTGGGAGCTGGGTAGTCGGTCCTCAACTTGTACTTGTGTAGACATCTATATCTATATGCAGAGATATACATATACACATACATGTGCATAGACACATGATCTTATATATGTGCCAATTTGATTTGTGCCAAAAAGATTTGTTTATTTAAACTCAGGAAAACAAAGTTATGGCATCCCTTTCACTTGTCGATGTCAAGACTGACTAGGAATATTCTCTGCAAACACGTCATAAATATTAGGGTTTATAAATACACATATGCTTCTTTTATAATAACTGTGTAAGTGCCATGAATCAATTTTTGCACATAAAATATCGTAAGAACGCCCGGGACTAATTAATGTCAAGTCAGAAATACACAGACTATAGGAATATTGAGTCACCATCAGTGGTCCTAAAAAGTGATAGCAAAGAAATGCGCAAAAATCTAATATTTGTATCCAGTGCTCCTTTTCCTTCATTTTAGCTTTATGCTTCCAAAGGCCTGGACAATTGGGTATATATATTAAATATAAATTCCCATGTTTCTCATGGGAAAACACTGCAATTGGCTAGCTATAACATACAGCATAAATTATTTCAGAACCAGCAAAATCAGACAGTGTATTTCCTTTCAAGAGCTATTTTGATTCTCTGGTGCATTTATAAAGTTCTCTGCACTTTCAAACTTTAGTTGTTTTGTTTGCAGTTATGAGAAAAATAATCTATTAACGTTAAGAACAAATACACTTTCATTTTGAATAATAATATTACATGATTATATTATATGAACCTATTCACACCATCAAAACCAAAAAAATTAAAAAGGACAATTTTCCTGTTATTGAAACAAGTTAATTATGAGCTAGAAAATGAGAAAGAACATTTTAGCTTGTCTTTACATTACATTTTTAAATTCTTTACAAAATAACCATAATCTAACTTACTAAGTTTAGTTTTTCCTTTAAAAATAAGACCCTTGTAATTTTTAAATAATCAAATTTGTCTTCCAGTAATTTATGAACACTCTTTGCTCTATACTTAATATTAGCATCACATATGAATCAGCAGAACTGGGACTTCATGACAAAAATTAAAAAGGAAGAAAATGAACAGAAATAATACTCATTTCTATAAGCATAGATTTGAAATAAAAACCATTTAGTAATAACATAAACTTTAAGTGATGTCTTAACTAATTTCAAGTAGTCATTTAAAAACATATGTAACTCCAAAAAAAATATTGCTCAAAACTCTACACTTGATCTTAGCCAAAAGGCTAAGAAGCGATTTAAAACTCTAATTTGATCTTTTATAAAGTTATTTATAGTTAAGAAAATGTGTTTTTTTAGACTTGAGGTTGTTTTCTGAGTCCCAGGAAGTGCACAGTGTCTCCTGAAACATTTGATTGATCTTTATAAATATTTCTTCCATAAGTTAGATCAAGCGTAGATAAACTCATGCCTCAAAGACCAGGTAGATATTTCATACACACTATTTGAGTTGTTTCTTAAAACTTGCAAAATGAAGCAATAAAAATTCTTAAGAAAATATTGCTTTTGGCATAATGATTTTAAAGCATACAAATATATAAAGTCATTATTTGATAATTTTTTAAGAAGGAGAAAAAGGGAATATTTCAAACCTTGGAAATATAAAAACTTGTTTTTAAAGGAAAATTGTAATTCTCATGTCTTTAGTCTCTTTCTGTGACACTCTTTTCAACTAAAGATTCTAATAGAGCACCAATTTTATTTTCACTAGCAAATTTAAGCCTTCCCCACTTCCTTTCTGGGCAAAATTAGTCTACTTATTTCATGCATAACAATGAAATTTTTAGCATCCAGTTTAAAATTTTGGTTTAATTCCTGAATATTTGCTGACATTAATTTGGTTGCTCAGGCGCGCCTGGGTGGCTTCAGTGGGTTAAAGCCTCTGCCTTTGGCTCAGGTCATGATCTCAGGGTCCTGGGATTGAGGCCCGCATCTGGCTCCCTGCTCAGCGGGGAGCCTGCTTCCTCCTCTCTCTCTCTCTGCCTCTGCCTACTTGTGATCTAATCTCGCTCTCTCTCTGTGTCAAGTAAATAAATAAAATCTTCAAAAAAAAAAAAAAAGGAAAATGGAGGATTTGTTGTTAGTAGGATTTTTTTTGGTCCCTTTTCTTGTTTCTTTGTTGGGGGACAGGGCTCTGAGTGAGACAGAGAAAAAAAGGAAGGAGTGTCACTCCAGGGAGTTAACTTTATTCAAAGTATCAACTTCTGGGCGCCTGGGTGGCTCAGTGGGTTAAAGCCTCTGCCTTGGGCTCAGGTCATGATCTAAGGGTCCTGGGATTAAGCTCCGCATCTGCATTCGGCTCTCTGCTCAGCGGGGAGCCTGCTTCCCCCTCTCTCTCTGTCTGCCTCTCTGCCTACTTGTGATCTCTCTCTCTCTCTGTGTCAAATAAATAAATAAAATCTTTAAAAATAATAATAATTTGGTTGCTCAATTTGACATCTCTAAAGAGTAGTCGCACACATAAAGCAATCAAAGAATTATTTAAGTATGGTTCAGAAATTCATGGATTTACCTGATAAGAGCTTTTTCTCCAAAGTATTCTCCTTTCTGTAGTGTTTTTATCAGTTGTGGTTGATCATGGCCCTCTGTGCTCTGGGTGACTTTTACCTAAATGATATAAAACAATTAAAAATAGAGAGTAAAAAAGAAGAAAATGAGAATCTGAACACATATCCATTCAATAAGACCCTTCGGATCTATAAATATTTCATTGAAATATGGAAATAGACAAGCCTTGCTTTAACTTTGCAGTAGTCAAGACAATCTTGCTATAGTCAACTCATTTGGAGGGACCGAGAAATCCTGTAACTTAACACAACCAAATGACTCCCCATCTGTAAGAGGAAGATTCTCCATTCAAATCATACCTCTCAAAGTTAAAATTTTTTATGTGAATCCAGCAATTCCTTCTTAGGGATATTCAAGGAAAATAATTTCAAAAAATCCAAAGACAGTGGAAAAATTAATCAAGCATAAGGCTAAGTGTCAGGAGTTTTGAATCTGGTGGCCAGGATTGACTTATAGAATCCTGTGTACCCTCTAAAACTGGACGCAGAATGTGGATCTGGAGAAGGGTCATAACTCTCATGGGTGTTTCAGTGTGATCCCTGGCCCAAGAGAGTTTAAGAATTCCCATGGCAGAACCAAACAAAATATTCAATATTCCTTGTTTGTGGCTAGAATTAACGCCACTTCAACATGATAACAACGGTTGCTTCATGTTGATTAGAGGTTCTGATTAGCATTTATGGAAGTTGCAACGAATTAAAATTTAAAAAAACAAATGTTTTGTTTATTAGTCAGAACGCTTTCAAAGCACGGGGTCCAGGTTGGGGAGAAATGACAAAAAGTATTTCTGAGTGTTGAAGAGTTTCTGAGGTTTGAAATTATTTTGTTAATCTTGTTTTCCTTCACTGGGTGACCAGGTTAAGGTTCAACCACAAGTTGGTTTACAAAGGGCAGTGCCCGACTCTCTGATGACAAATTCTTCCATGGGAGAAAGAACATCTGTAAAATCTAGACAGGTTATAGACATAGGTGCTCAAGTTTCACTCTGTCATTCAGTATTTCAGTAACGCCTTTTATCTCTGAGGAACATTGTAAAGAGTCAACACAGGAACAATCGGTAGGTAACATGTTATCCACTCAATATCTAAGTAAAGAAAAAGGCCTACTGTTTATATACTAGCATAAAATTTTCATCAGCATCTAAACCAACTTGAGCTATGGTATATGAATTGAAGTTTAGAGCCATATTATTCTATAGCTTCATAGCTGGCCATTGCTGTCCTCAACTGCTGAGTTCATTTTCCCCACACCTGCTGCTTGTCACATCCGTTGGATGGAAAAATTTTCCAGCCCTGATCTTGGACCCTTGGGATGATTGAGAATCAGAGATAAAAGGGATCTTAGAAAGAATCCAGTTATTTTATGCACAATGAAAAGAGGTCCAAAGAAAATCAAGTGACATGCCTAGGATCACTAAGAAGTTACTGTCTCAGTTAGAACCCATTACAGGTGTCTTGCAACCCGGAGTCCCCTGAGCCCCTGAGGGCTCAGACCAAACCTCACAGGACTCTTCTGAACAGAAGCTCCTTCGCCTGTTCAGTGCAGAGGTTTTCCATAGCATTCGTTCCCAAACTAACAGGAACTGACTTTTTTATTTAAGTAAGCTTTAATTAATACTTACCTTTCCTTTTGCTAAGATGAAGAAGGTACTTCCTTCCTCACCCTCTCTAATAATGTAATCTCCTTTGTCATAGTATTCCTATTGGGATGAGAGAGAAAGAAAACGTTAAATCCAGTGGAGATATATAGATGAAGGCATAAATGAAATGGAACTCTTTGGGTCTTTGAAATGAGCATCCCATGCCTATTTCTTTTACTTGTTGTTTACTGTCACTATAATCTTCTTGAACACTGCAGTCATAAGCTGTAGAAAAAGTAAGGAGACTTTTGCTTTATTGCATATGTTTATCTTTCCCAGAGAAAATTCACCTGAAAGATGGACTTTGAGGCATGGAGACTAAAGAACATGAAGAGAAATGAGAGCAAAGCAATAATCACTGATATACCAGGGAGTTTTTACCTAAATAATCTAAATACAAGCTGTTCAGTGACCTGCAACAGTGTGAAATGGGGTCTAGAGTTTAGAAAAAGATTATCTAATACATTGAAAATATTAACCCCAGGGGACAGTAGGAATATCAGCCTTAATTTCTAATTCCTTGAAGAGCAAAGGCTGGGAAAATTCTACCTAAAAGTAAGTAGCCCTTTCATATGGATTCTTTTAAAAAAATTATCATTATAAAAGATCAATATTCGAACTTTTCACATGTAAATTCTGTTCTTCTGTGTAGGTTTATCCTCATGAAATCTCAAATTGTCACTTATTTCTTTGTTTCCCTCATGTATGTGTCTGTAATCAGAGAATTCTTGGGGATGGGAAAAGTAATTCATCCATTTGTCAAACTGAAAGAGCAAGTCAGTCTCTTAGAAAACAAAAGATGGATTAAACCGTCTACCTCTACTTCACTTTAACATTGTCTCAAAGTCAGAGGACCAAAATGGATCTCTTAATTATTTATACAAATAAAAATGGGCCTGTTTAGTTTATTTAAAAAGGTAAAATTAACAACATAATAGCTCCCTCTTATTTCTTTTAGATTTGAAAATAAAATCCAAACAAAACTACTTTTATGTCTGCTGTATTTCAGCATCAGTTTTGGTCATTTACACTCAAAACCTATTTACATTTCCGAAATAAATATGACTCCTAATACGAATAAACATACCCCTTATTTACATAGCACTATATACATTTATAAGACTTTTCAACATCTCATGGAAGGAGCATAGTATCTTCTGGGAGAAAGTACTTTGAAGCCAAACAGATGTAGATTCAAATCCCAGTTCTGCTTTGAATTTCACATCCATCAACCCAGAAACTTCAAGTAAGAATATTTACCTTCAAAGATTTAGAGAAGCACATTAGTTTTCTATTGCTGCTGTAACAAATAACCACACATTTCTTAGTGGCTTCAAACAACACCCATTTATTATCTCACAGTTTCTGTGTGTCAAAGAGTCCAGGGTCACCTGGATTTTTCTAAAAGTGTCTCCCAAGACTGAACTCAAAGCGTCAAGCAGGCTGTGTTTCCTTCTGGAGGCTCTGGGGGGAAAGCCACTCTCAGGCTTAACCAGGTTGTTGGCAGAAGTCAGTTTCTAGGACAAGGTCTCATTTCCATGCTGGCTGTCAGCCCCTTAGCTCCTAGAGACCCCTCTGAGGTCCTTGCACAGAGCCCCCTGTGCTTCATAACCTAAAATGGCTGATCAAATTCTGTTTAGACTTGAAAGATCCCTGACTTCCACTTCTGCTACATCTCTCTGACTCCAGCCAGAGAAAATTCTCCGCTTTTAAGGGCTCATGTAATTTTATTCATCCCACCTAGATAATCCAGAATAACCTCCTTATTTTAAGGTCCTGAATCTTGATTACATCTGCCCAGTCTCTTTGGCCATATAACATAACATATTCACACATTCCAGGGATTACCGTCTGGGACATTTCGGGGCACAGGGTGGGGTCCATTCTGCCTACCACAATAAACCAATTAAAGCCCGTGTTTCGATGCATTAAAAGCACTTCAAACATAGTAAATAATTAATGATTGCCACGTTGAGGAGGAAGATGATTATGGTTTGCTTAACTGTTACTTAAATTTCCTGGGCCTCAGTTTACTTGTCTATAGAATTAAAATGGCATGACCTACCACACCTAGTGTTGAGATAGTATATCTAAAGCATCTGATAGCACATTTGATAACTACTAGGCACCTGGTGACTCTGAATTCCTATGAAAGAGCCTATGAGCTGGTCATCAAATCCCTCCTCAGTACACACAGCGGTCACTCCCCAGCATCCCTTTTAGCTGTAGCATGTGATTAAATTCTAGCTAAAAGAACGTGACCTGGAGTGATGGGTGCTACCTCCAGGCGAGGTCCATGAGCTCTTCTAGGCATGTGTCTTCATTGAGAGATCTTGGGAGAGGGATCATCTAACCCTCAGCTTGAGTTCCTGAATGACTCCTTGCAGCCACTTGGACAATCCTCCCTGGACTGTTATGTAAGCAAGAGACAAACCTCTACTTTATTTGGAAAGTGTTATTTTGAGTTTCTTGTATCTCAGTTTGCTTACTCCAACTCTCTATTCTCTCTCATTCCAGCTTTATCACAAACCTTCGCCACATACCAGCTCAATTTTACAGTTGAGATGACTATGAGCCTTGGTATTTTGAGTGACCCCATTACACAGCTCAGCGTTTTCATTATGCAGCTACCATTCAATTCTCTTTCACTGGGACTCCTGCTCAATGTCTCTGTTACAGTCTCCTCTAGAGTCTCTCTGGTTCCCACCTCAATCTCAATCCCTACTACCCACATGGAACAGAAAGAACATGGAGAATTTCCAAAGTGCTGGTAGGCTGTTCTTCAGTTATTATAAAGCCTTCGGTGTGTGCAGATGGGTGGCTTTAATTCCTGTCAGTCAGAGAGGCTAAAGGGAAGCTTGAAAGGGAACAGTGAGAAAGAGCTTTATTGTTTCTTAAGGGGCAAACTTCCTAGTGGTATTTTTCCTAGGAATGGTTCTTTGTCACCCAAAACCATGGGAGGAAGATAAATAATACCTCCCAGTGTGTTGACAGTAACTTCACAGATCAGAAAAGGCTGTGGATGTAGGTCAGACCAAAAATATATAGTGGTAAGTACGGGCTATGATGCTAGACTGGCCAGTGTTTGTCAACTGGGGATTCCAGCCAGTCTAGTCAGGGTGGTCACCAAGACCAAAAAGAGAAATGTAAACAGTGTGGTTATTGTCCTGTGGTTACATTGCAAAGGGGTCCCTTACAGGACCAAGAAGCCATAGACCCTATCCTCTGGAGCAATGATTTTCAAGCATTTTTTACTCTGACTCGGAGCAAAAAATACATTTTATGTGTACACCCAAATACACCTATGAAAGCATGCACACATCCAGACAGTTTATAAAATTGAAACATATTTAAATAAAACTTACACTTACTACTCTGATATTTTAAAAAGTGTTCCTCCAAATTAATTTCCTGATCTACTAATGAGTTGTGACCCAGAGTCTGAAAAAGGTATTTCAAAAGAAGTTGTGTGGAAACCCTGAGAGTCGTTACTTGGTGTACAGCAAGATGGAAAACTGAGAGAATCAGTCCCAGCACAGACTAAGGGGTAGAGGTCAGAAGAAAACCATACAAACAGCACTCGCGAAGGATAAAAAGAGGTTTTTGCTGTAAAGAAAAGGCTCATTCTGTGCTATCTAGAAAATGCTAGAGACTGAATGCCTATAAATAGTATATACAAAACCAGAAGAAAACCCCAAGGTGATGCAGAACAAAGACCAAGAAGCAAGCCCACAGCTTCCTTAAAGTCTTTACTGTGTGGCTAGAAGTCTTCATTACAAAGAAGTATTGATGTTACACAATCAGACGTGTGATACGCACACACACACACACTCTCACTCACTCCTGGAATCACGTGATTAGGTACCCAAGTTCGTTGTGTAAAAAATTATATACAGTCATTTGGATTGTTACCAACAGTTTTTGATTTTTTTTGTTTGCCCAAGTATGAGCATTAAAACACTTCAGAAATTTTAAAGCAAATACACCTGGATCAGGTGGACCCTCATCAACCAGTCAGGTAAAATTTAGTACCTGATTGCTTATTTCTGAGGAACTAGAGCCTGAAACATGAATACCAACAGAAATTCCTCTGTCTAGAAGTCTGTAACTGAAATGTTGAAAGAGCCTTAGAGATCTGGCCCTTCTTTTGTAGATGAGGAAACCGTAATGCCTACCATAATTAACGGACAGCTGTTAGTGACAGAAGCTTGACCATAAACACTAATCTCCACACTTTGGACTAGTGAACTTTCTATGACACCCAGCTGCCCCACCTTTAGGTAACTGGTCCATAAACAGGCAAAATGCACAATTATCTCAACTTTCTTATGACTCCGGATGTAATGATTAAAATGAGAAAAAACCCTGGTGTATGCGGGTGTTAGCAGGAACTCTAAGAAAGAAATCTAGATTTTAAAAAAAAGTTGTGAAAAATGAAATATTCCTGAATAAAGAGATAGACTGTGGCAAACTCTAAACATATGTATTCTATTCATAACTTTAAATTAGTGCTTCCCAAACTCTAATAGTGTAAGAATCACATCAAGGGTTGAACTGTGCATTTCTGGGCCGATACCCCAGAGTTTCTGATTCAGTAAGTGCGAGGTGGCCCCTGGGAATCTGCCTTTGGAGCAGCACCACAGGTGATGTGGGTAAAGGCAACAGCTTCCACAGGACCCCACCCCTAACCCACTCGTACTACACCTCCAGTTTCATGAAAGATGGCATGTCAGAGTCACAAGGCAGGGGGTCACTGAGTTAAGTACTAAAGCTCTGTAACAAAGAGCAAGGTAACATTTTGGTCAACCACCACCAAATCCCATGCTTCCTGTGTGTGGGAACAGAAGCTCCTCCCACTTCTGTGCTCCACACAACTGCAGAATTCGCATGATCATTTTCATTACCATTAACACTTATACTGCATTCGGAATCTGTATCCTGCGTCGTGACGTTCGCTAGTTAACCCCTGAATGTGTTGGTACTGTTTTCCCATCAGAACACAAGAAGAGGCTTAGAGGTGATGTCTACCTCTACAACTTCAAGTGCTGAGGGATTTAAGCTAAAGCAAGAAATGCTACCGGATGACCGAACAATCAGAGCCAATGGTCTAGATATTCAGGGGTCAAAGTCTTCACCAACATGCCAGATCAACAGCTTGGTGACGGGGAATTCCACTACCTTTCCCCGCCCCCACACAAAAATTAAAAACCTCCCAAATCAATTCCTAAACAGCACGCCAGATTCAGCCTGGTTGTTCTGAAAGATTATGGAGCCAGTCTGTGGGACAGCTGGTCCTAGAACTCAGCAGGCATTCTGTTATAACTCCAATGCATTAGTGATTGCCTGTTGTCAGGACCCTGTTGATGGGTCATTACTCCAAGCTATGCTGGTAAATTATGTGCTTTTCTTAGCGCTAAATAGAACCCATTACTCCCTTGCTAATCACTTTTGCATTTGAGAATTTTCACACGCTATAGAGACACACTTGTTTGCCAGGTATGAATAAAGGGCCCTTTATAAACTGCACTGCTGTCTGCAAATGCTGAGATATAATAAGGCCTTTTTTGGCGTGTTTTAAAAGATGAGAACTTTCAAACTCAAATTGTGTGTTAATTAATACTGGATTTGCGCCCCCATCTATATATTCTGTAGCTAATGCCTGTGGCTGCAATAAATATGTCTAATTTACCATTTATTTTTAATGATACTAAATTTTAGTATTTGCTGTCAGCATGGAATTCCCCTCTGGTGAATATACTCTATTAATATTATATTAAAAACAGATTTCCTCAGTTAACAAAAAATACATAGGGCTATTCCAGCCTTAAAACACACACACACACACTCTCAGAAATTAGGATGAATTATTAATTTGTAACATCTGTGATTGGGTTATGTTACATTGGGAAAATCCCAAGAGATGCAGGGCAAGCAGTCGTCGTGAAAATGACTTCATATCGTAATACTCTGGGGACACAAGGCCAGGCACTGTGTCATCGTGGCCTGTCCCTGATAAACTGCTGGACAGTTTCCATGGATTGTAAATGGAAACATTACTGGTGTCACTTACACTTAAGGATAAAATGGTCAGTGCTGCTTCTCACCAGATATTAGTTTACATTGTATATTGTGATTGACAGAGGCATGAATCTGTCAACAATCAGTCTTACAGGGATTTTTATATCTCCCACTGAGAACAGCTCTACAAACGCTTAAAGTCGGCATGTGACTTCTCTCCTATTCCTTACCTCCTTTAAATTCCGTAAAAGCCATTTTGGTTCCAATGAAATTGACCCCCCCACACACAAAAATCAGAGAGAAATTACTTGTGTTGAATTTTAATCTCTGAAATCGGAAGAGGTTTTTGTATAATGCATATCATTAGAATCTAAGGTACAGGTAAAAAAAGCTTTATTCACAAAAAGACTTGACTAGTCTTGGACTAGAACCAACCATCTGGGTGATGCCTCATATGAGTTTTTGAACACATTCCAATATGCTGTTTTCCCCTAGATGTTAAAATAGGTAAAGTGCTCCTTAAATGCAAGGGTTTTTAAATGTCTTTTCATGGTGTCGAGTTTTCAAGTATGGAGTTGGCTGGTCCCAAAAGCTCCAATATATCCTTCTCTACTTCATTACCTAATTAAGCTTCTCTGACTGCTTTATATTGGGAAAACTCTACATGGGATTGTGATGTTAACTGCAGAAAATCAAATGCCTCTCGAGTAAGGCAGATTAGTTTTGTAAAATATACCAAAAAGATTAAAGAATGTAAATCAAATGTCACTTTATACATGCAAATCCAATTTCCTTTTATACAATCCGGAAGAGTCGCCTAAACCCATCCCAGCCCCTCAATTCCGTGTGAGGTGACCTAAGGTTTTTCACAACAGAAAAAAGCTCCTGGTCTCTGTAAACTGAAGACCTACATCTTTTCCTTGTTATTTCTTTACAGTGCTAATAACAACTAGGTTCTACAGTCTTTTAATGAAATGTATTTTTTCCTTTATAATTTCTTACCACTTCCAAGCAGTCAATGATCTTGGTTAGTTTATCTTCTGGTAAATTCTTCAGCAAGGATACACTTGAAAATTAAAAAGAAACCTTTAGTTATCTTCCTGAATTAAACTATAAGCATGCACCTATATGTAGTTCAAAAAAACTTTACCTGCATCTAAAAAAATTTAATGCACTTAATTTTTCCAAAGTAAATCTCCAAAATATATCACATATAAATAACTGAATTTCAAATCCATTGAAATTATAAAACCACATGTAACTACAGATATTTATCATAGGCGAATACATAAAGAAAAAATCAAATTTTTCCTGTTTGGGGAAAAAAAAAACAACACTTTATATTTGTTGTTGGTTTTCAGAGTGAATCACATCCAGAAATGTGTTTCCCTCCACATCTCAGTATCTCTTTTTTTAGCTCGAGCTCGGCTTCCAGAAGAGGATCAGATTTTCATCTAAATCCTTGTAATTAAGTAAAGGCTGAATCCAGAGGGGAATGTAGGAATTAGCATGGAAATGATCTTTGATTATTAGTCATGCTCTACTGTCTTTTAAAATTAATGGTAGCCAGGGACATGGAACTAGAACATTTTTACAGATAATAATGATATACAGAGAATGAAATAGGATACTGGAAATTATTATTTGAAAAAAACAAAATCAGGGGCGCCTGGGTGGCTCAGTTGGTTAAGTGTCTGACTTCGGCTTAGGTCATGATCCAAGGGTCCTGGCTTTGAACCCTAAGTCGTCATCAGGCTCGATCCTCGATGGGGAGTCTTCTTCTCCCTTTCCCTCTGCCCTTACCCTGGGTCATGTTCACGCTCTCTCAAATAAATAAAATCTTTAAAAAAAAAATCAAAATTCCACTCAGTATGATTAGCCAGTCAAATGATTAAAATTACCCTGTTAGAGAAATTTCTCTTCTACCTTACCCACTTGTTCTACTTTACCCACTTTTACTCAGGACTGTTGATATGAGATAAGTTCTTCTTTCATACCATCTAAAATTTGACATCTCTAGGGGAAAAAAAATGATGCTACTCCAAAAATACATGATTGGATCTATTTTTGAAAAGATAGCTAGCTCTAGACTGACCCTTGCATGTGCACACAGGGAGGCACATAGCCAGAAGACGTAGATAAGAATGTTCCTAACAGAATCCTTTGTAATTGCAAAACACCAGGGCACACCCTAATTGGAGAACAGCTAAACACACTGTAGTAGAGTCAAACAAACACACTCTACAACAGGAGAAACGGCTGAACTAATCGGATGACACAGAAAAAAATACTGAGTAAAAAACTGAGTCACAAAAGTAACACCTTTTTTTTTAAGTTGAAAAGTAGATTTAAGTTCAAAAATAGGTTAAATCGAGCTATAGGCAAAGTAACAAAGAATACCAAGAAATGATTACTAAGCTTCAGAATATAGACCACTCCCAAGAAGAGGCACGTGGGAGGCTGGGAAATGAATGGGGAGCATGTGAGAACAACAAAGTTTTAATGTTCCAGTTCTTAGGTTAGGCAGTAGGGAGCTTGATGACCCACATTTTGTTATGTTTTATAACTTACATATGTACTATATGCCTTTTATACATATATTACATATTTCATAATAAAAAGATGTAAACGGATAAAGAGCTTACTGTGTATTATGAAACCAACTGAAATGTCTTTCTCTAATCTACCTTCCTATGAATGAAAAGGTAAAAGGTAACCAGAACTTGTCATTGATTAACATACACTCTGTGAAAGTTCTGCTTCTGGTCCAATCTGGGATCTATAATGTTGGTGAAAATTTTCTCCGGTAAACCTGTCACTCTTGGGGATTAGTGAGGAAATTGATATGAGGAAAAATCTTTAGTCTGTTTCCCTTCTAGAAAGAAAGAGATAAGGTTTATCTGGGTCCCCACTGAATCCACAATGTTTAGGGCCTAGCAATAAGGATGTGTTAAATGAATGCATGAACGAGATAACAAAAGGAAGAAAAAAGGAAAGAGGGTTTATGTACCAGCAAATTCTCTGAGCTCCTACTAAGACAGAACACTCTAGACTCCAAGGGAATGAAATGCAATACCTAGTGGCTCAAGTTTTATCTCACGCATTCAAATGCAATTCATAAGCACTGGTTGATTTATTTACCCCTTCTTGGCCCTTGCATGGGTGTAGTTCATTAGCTCTTAGCGCTGACCTGTGTTGCTCAGTTGTTGGATTTTTAGTTTACCTAGACTCAGGTAGACCCTACTACATGTTAGCTGAGATGTTGGCTGGCAATTCAGTAAGGCCCCTGCTTATCGCTAGCAGCTCTTTGCCAGGAGTCAGTGTTATCTCAGGGAGGATAAATCATCAGGATTCTATACGAAAACCCTTAACACCTACAATGTTCCATTGATTAACAATGCACTTATTCACTATTTATTGAGTCCTTACTCTAAACTAGGCAGGATACCAGCTCTAAAATTATTGAATTTACAGGTTAGTTATGCAAGACAAAATCATTATAATTAAAAAGTGCTTACGATTATTATTATTATATTATTATCATCATCACTTACCATAGGTACATTTCATTACAGTATGTACCTATAGCTTTAGAGATTGTCATATCTCCCACAAAGAAACACAGAAATCATTTAAATAAAGAACTTATATTCTCCAAAGAATATCTTTTTATATTCATAACTAGGTTTTTCAGTGAGATAGGTATTTGCTTCTCTATGAATTAATGCATCCAAGTTTTGGGGGAGGGTACATAATAGTTCACAAAATCTGTTCCAAGGATCTGTGTCATTATGATAAACATAGTAACATTTCTGGCAAGTTAATTTGCTACAAATAATAATAATTTGGAAGATGGTGTGGTTATACAAGGGAGAAAAAAATGTCTCAGGGAAAGCAATTAAAGAGAGTAAAATAAATTAATTTTAATATTATTCTAACCAAGGCATTACTAGGAAGATTATCTTCTGCTATCCACTTCCAAATTATAGGATGTCTTTCAAAGTCACCTGAGCAACCCAGGTGAATATTTTAGAATTTTTTTGCACATCCTGCTATACTCTATACAATGACTGTCAATACAAGGGCAAAATCAGTGAAAGGAATAAATCAGTGTGCAAGGCTAACTGGAATTAAATATAATTTTTTTCATAGTGGCATTTACTGCAAGGGAATGCTCTTGTTCCAGTGGTTAGTCATGTGGAAAATGCTTAAATGAGAAAAGCTATGGCAAAATAATTATTATGATAAAACCAACATATCCACAACAAGGCTACACCATCTTCTACTCTTTGCACCAACGTGTTACTCTTACCTTCTGAGGAAGTTTCTGTACTGTTCATCTCTAGCTTGAGCTGTCCTTCTCATTATATTCTGGAATACCTCTCGGTCTAGTGCCCATGTTTTAACATTGGTAATAGCTTTAGAAAAATCAAGAAAATAATAAAATATTGTTTAGCTTCACATTAAGAAAACATTCCAAAACGTTAATCAATAAATTTTTCATATATTCTCATAAAATGATATTTCTTGGAAAATGCATTATTTAACATGGAAATGGAAGGAAGTAGTGACATAAATAGTGGGTAATTTTATAAAATCATCTTTGGCTTTGAAATGAACCATGATTTGGAAGTGAGTAGCAAAAGATTTCCTCTCTAATTATGTTTTGCTTAGGATGATATCAAAATTAGTTTGCAATTCCTAATTACATACTACATCATCAGGATGTATTTCAGATTTGTGCTGTGATACAAGAGAAAACCAGCCAGCTTGAAGCTAGATCAGAGAGTGAAGAATTCACAAGTCGATAATTGGAAGTTAAAGATCTCTCAGTGTATGAGTATGTTTTTATGTCTTTTTATGTTGTTCAGACATTGTAGCTAATGAGAGCCAATATATTTTAAGGATCTCTATGGTTACTTTTGTATAAAGTGCATACAAATCATTTTCATAGAGATTATGCAAGACAGTTTTTGGAGACAATTTTTTTATAGGAAAGACATGGAAAGCAAGAATAAAATCAAAAAAGGAAGAAGAGCAGAAGTTGCAGCTTTAAAAGATCTAGATTAAATTACAATTGTAATTTTTTTTTAAAAAAAAAGAAGTAATGAGAGCCTATAAAATAAATCAAAATCCAAATCTTTGGTTTACCAAACTTTAGAGTGAATTAGATTTATCTTGACATTCTTGTTAAAAATACAGATGCCTAGGCTCCATTGCCAAAGATTCTGATTTAGGTTTGGAGTGACGCCCCAGAATCTGCATTTTTATCAAATCCTGCAGCAATTCTGAGATTCTTCAGCCAGTTCTAAACCCTGAGAAACACACCTAATTAATTCTGCCCAAGATTACCATACATAAAGTCAATAAAAACGGGAGCCCTTAAACTAATCCCAAAAGTCACTCATGAAACTCTCACCAATTAATTCACATCCCTTTTGATATTTATATATTTTCTTTGGTTTCATTAATTTTTCTGGTATATAATATGATCAGAACATCACAGAGAATGAAAAGCAAATATTCTTGATGAGCCAAAGGCAGATGTTTACAAAGTAAAAAAAAAGAAAAGAAAAAGAAGTGGCAATTAAAGCAAATATTTGAATAATTCAATAATATGAAGGCATTTCATATTTTATATGCAGGTACCTGATGGAAAGGTTCTCTTAATTTGAATTGTTTAGACAAGCACTTTCAATACAAATCCTGTAAGCATAGCATTTCCATTAACAAGAGCACATGGGGCACAATGAAAGACAAAAATACCCAGCAGGCAAGAGTGACTCAAATTGTCATAAACATTGGGTAACGATTAAAAAACACAACATTTCATCCCCTATTACCTTTCACAGAGGCGGTTCTTGTACAGTTGTATAAAATGGCTAGTTCCCCAAACGTGGTCCACATGGGGATAGATGATAGAAATTTCTCCCCTTGGAACACCTCGAGTCGGCCCTCTGTCAGTCAGAATTAAAGAAAAACATGATCAAAACCAATCTGGATTTCATAAATTGCAAAAATAAGACACCAGAAAGTACACAAAGCATAACAGCAAGATATCTTAATGATTCTTGTTACAATATTGTGGTCAAGAGTGTAGACAGAAAGCAACTTGGCCATATTAGGTGATCACCTTGAAAGAAAGTTACCTACTCTGCCCAAGGTTTTTTGTCAGTAATGGGAATACTACTAATAACATTTACACCACACAGTTGTGAGAATTAAATATGTTAATATAGGTGGGGAACTTAGAATAATGGCTAACACACAGTAAACGCTATATTAGTGTTGGCCGTTGTTAATGTTATTATCATTGTTACAAAGTTCTTTCCCTGAAGCAGTGGACGGCAAGTGTTGTATTTAAAATTCTTTCTACCCCATGAAAATGTAGCACATAAAACTATTTCTCTTGTGTAAGGAAAACAACAATCCCTGTATGTCTTGAAAACACAGCAGAGCTACTCACACTAACAGAAGGACTAACTTGTTCTTGCTGAGAAATGCATCAGCCCTGACTGCCTGGCACTGACTGATCACTGGCTGTGTAACCTTGGGTAGGTAAATTCACCATGCCTCCACTGTGGTCTTACCCCTCGATCACTGAAATGAATTAATAAGTGGAAGTCGCTAAGAAAAATGCTTGAGAAAAACAATTATCAGGGGAATTAGAAGACAAGCCACAGACTGGGAGAAAATATTTTTGCAAAAGAAACAACTGATAAAAGTATGTTTTGCAAAATATACAAAGAGCTCTTACAACTCAACAAAAAGAAAACAATCTGATTTAAAAATGGGCCAAAGAGCTTAACATTCACAAAGGAAGATATACAGAAGGCAAATCAATATATGAAATGATGCTCCACATCACATGTCATCAGAAAAATGGAAATTAAAACAACAATAAGATGCCACCACATGCCCACTAGAATGACAAAAATCTGGAACACTGATGACACCAAATGTTAGTGAAGATGTGGAGCAACAAGAACACTCCTACGTTGCTGATGGAAACACAAAATGTGACAGTCACTTTGGAAGACAATGTGGGAATTTCTTACAAAATTAAACATACTTTTATCATATTATGCAGCAATTGCCCTCTTTAGTATTTACCCAAAGGAGTTCAAAGTTCAGATCCACACAAAAACTTGAATACAGATGTTTATAGCAACTTTATTTATAACTGCCAGCACTTAGAAAGGACCAAGATGTCCTTCAATGGATGAACAGATAAACTGTGGTACATCTAGACAATGGGATATTATTCAGTGTTTATAATGAAATGAGCTATCAAGCCAGGAAAAGAGAAGAAGGAATCCTAAATGCATACTACTACATGAAAGAAGTCAATCTGAAAGGGCTACATACTCTATGATTCCAGCAATATGATATTCTGGAAAAGGGGAAATGTTGGAGAAAATAAAAAGATTAGTGGTTGCCAGGGATGGGGTTGGGTGAGATGAACAGGTGGAGAACAGAGAGTTTTTAGGGCAGTGAAAAATACTCTGCATGGTATTATAATGTTGGATTCTATATCATTATACATTTGCATAAACCCACAGAAGGTGCAACATCAAGAATGAACCCTATGATAAATTACGGACTTTGAAGATGTATCAATATAGGTTCATCCTTGGTTTAAAAAAAAAAAGTGCCATTCTAGTGAGTGATTTTGATAACGGTGTAAGCTATCCATGCATGGGGACAGGAGAGTATGGAAAATCTCTGTATCTCCCTCTCAATTTTGTTGCAAACCTAAAACAGCTCTAAAAAAAGTTAAGTCTTATAAAAATGAGAAAGAGTGCCTGACACTAATCTTTATCTAGACAACAGCTGGGGGAAGGGAAAGACAGCAAACTCCTCATAATTCTTTTGCCTTGGTGATTCTCTCCTTTCCCTTTGAACAAGTGTGAATAAAACCTTACCTAACAAACAGTCATATGCTACAAAGACCTACATTCTTAGAGGAAGAAAAATGGTGCAGTTATTCTCTTTCCCTTGAAGAATTATTCTTTCCTTCTCCTAATTCACCACTAAGCAGCTCTGGGTCACCTCTCTCCAGCCATCCATTCACCAAATCTGATTTGAGTACCTGTGTTGTACTAGGAACTGGTCCAACAGCCAGAGAGACAGCATGGACAAAACACAAAAGACACTTATTCTGAAAGAACTTAAATTGTAGTGAGAAATAAACTCGTTTTGGCTCCAAATCCTATAGACATAATACAAAATTTAATAATTTCTCATTACAACTAAATTCTATTCCATTGAAACCACTTAGTGGTACCGTTGAGTTGATATCATGGATCGTCATGCATTTCAAGGGTTTTTTTCTAATTGATTATGACTCATGGCACTTGAGCAATACTGAAGAATTATATGGAACATCAAAAGTTTAAGATAAATGTGCTTTTATTATGGGCTATTCATGCCATATGTTATAAAGGGGAGATTTTTAATTAATTTGCTCAATTATATCAGGCAAGTCAGTCTTTAGAAAACACCGTAATTAATTCAAATAAGAAGCTGTTCAATTTTCATTGCCATGTGTGCTCTAGCCCTGCTTTCTATGACCATATATATTTTTTAAGATTTTATTTATTTATTTGACAGAGAGAGACACAGCAAGAGAGGGAACACAAGCAGGGCGAGTGGGAGAGAAAGAAGCAGGCTTCCAGCTGAGCAGGGAGCCTGATGTGGGGCTTGATCCCAGGACCCTGGGATCATGACCTGAGCTGAAGGCAGAGGCTTAATGACTGAGCCACCCAGGCGCTCCTCTATGACCATATTGATACTGGTTTCTGTTCTAACTCTTCTCTGCCCTAGCCTTTCATCAGAGTCACTGGCAAGGAACATGATAGGCTGATGTGCGTTTCTCATCCTTTCCTAGCAGGTTCCATAAAAAATTTGTTGAGTTAATGATCTATCTTTTCTTGTCAGAATTTCTGGTGTTGCTAAAGTAGAAGTGAAATGGCCAAGAGAAAAGCTGAAAGAGGGGGAAATTGCTCTGGATCGTCTGTCTCCAAAAACTCAAAGACTGGCTAAATTCAGACTATAATTCATTTCCTGGGTAGAATAATTACTTGAGAATGACCGTATAATTTTAAGGGTGTCTACAAAGATGTTTATGACACATAAACACCAATATTTATGAAACCAGCATGTCTGAAGAATCAAAGTATATGAAAACAACCTTTCATATGGTTATAAGTAGAATATTATGTGTTTATTAATTTGTTTGGATAGGCAACTTCTGCCCCATACCTAAGCCCCTAAGGAAACAAGGATCATAAAAGCATTCTTAGATTGCCAGGAGCTGGCAGTAGAAAATAAAAGACCACAGCAAATCTCAGTTTACCACTCTATCTGGGTAAGCCACTTTAACTTTCTCCCTAAAACTCAAAAAGTGGGTGATTCAGAATTTGATAAGGTGTTCAATAAGCATATACCCTGTTCAGATTGTCTTGCTTCTGTATCTAAAATAATTTTTGAGTACCATATAAGGCATGCATTTGATACACATTTAAGAAATCCTTTGCCTATCTAATTTTTAAAATCTACCCAGCATACAAACATGTTACAATAAGCATATATGTAGAAAATCATTTAAATGGTTCTAAAAACACCAGAGTTAATTTTAAGGCATTCCATTTGAGTCATATGTGCTTACATGTACCTAAATTATCTTTTGAAGTCATTCATATATAACCAAAACATTTCACAGAACCACAAAAATAACTATTTTCCTTATCCTATTGCAACAACCTGAAAATGTCAACATAAGCAGCAATATTTTGAATGGAAACACCTTTTTTGCAGTTGTTGAGTAAGTGGCAGTGTGATTAAAAGTATTGGCTCAAGTCAGATTGCCTACATTTGCATTCTACCTCCACCACTTAGGAGCTTTGTGGCCTTTCTTAAGTTACTTAACTTCTCTATGACAGAGTCCACATTCCGACTATGGAGATAACAGCACTTGCCTAACAGAGTTGGTGAGATGATGAAATGAAATCCCTCTATTAAGTGCTCAATAGGATGTTTGACGTTAAAAAAGCATTCAGTAAATATTATGATCACCAGTATGATTAGATCAACCACGTTACTATTTCATGAACTCAAATCTCTTGTGTTTTATATAAACAGAGCAACTGGTTTTGCATTTTTATAAATGTTTGCAAAAAATCATAAGACAATAGGCAAAATATTTATTGTATGATAACTGGAAAAACCTGTGAAACCCACCTGCTAGCACAAAGATATGGTTTCCTGGTTCTCCTTGCTTAATAATGTAACTCCCTTGCTGGTAGTTTCTCCCATACATGCATTCCACCATGTCTTTGATCTGCTGAGGATCCAGTCTCTTTAGAAACTGATTTTTATTAAGGGCATCTGTAATGAGCTTCTTCTCACTGGTGTGATGGGAAAGAGACGTTAAGTTACATTGACGAAAACCATGTTTTCGTGCCCTCCTTAATACCCACCACCAGGCTCACCCATCCCCCTTTTCCCCTCCCCTCCATAACCCTCAGCTTGATCCTCAGAGTCCACAGTCTCTCATGGTTCGTCTCCTCTTCCAGTTTACCCCAATTCACTTTTCCTTTCCTTCCCCTAGAGTCCTCCATTTTATTCCTATGTCCCACAAGTAAGTGAAATTATATAATAATTGACTTCCTCTGCTTGACTTATTTCACTCAGCATAATCTCTTCCAGACCGGTCCACACTGATACAAAAGTTGGGTATTCATCCTTTCTGATGACTGTGTAATATTCCATTGTATATATGGACCACATCTTCTTTATCCATTTGTTGTCCCCTAGGATTTAAATCTAAGTCCATGAGTCTGAAGACTGTACATCTATTGCGTCTTCTGAGCTTTAGCTCAGAAGTCCCCTTTGGGACTTGCTAGGTTTGATCAGAAACAGAGGGTGATGATGGTAGATTTGGGTTCACCTAGGTTTTGACCCTCAGTATGTCTAGACTAGACCGAATATATATTTCCAATCCCATAACCTATTCATTCCCCAAATCCAAGGCCCTCTTGTTGATAGTCCTTGAACATTTTGTTTTCTTTTGAAAAAGAAGTAGCTCAAAATAATTACCCAATCTTCATTACCATAAATTTCAAAAGTTTTAATTAAGATACTTTATATGTAGCTATCATAGCACTATTGAGCTGGCAGAAAAGTGGCCTTGTGGGCCAAGTCAGAATCTCTGCACAACATATTTGCTTTCAGTCAAACTCAGTGTAATTTCTAAAAATCGGGGTTTTTTTCTGTATCTTTCATTTAAACTCTTTCCCATCACTAGCTTTCCTGTTTCAAAACTTGTCATATTTTTCTACACAGAAAGTTCTCAAACGTAAAGTAAAATTTCATGGATTGGATACTTCCTTGATGACTCCATCAGATTATTAGGCTATGTGAAGAAAACAGAATGAAGAAATTGCTTCTGCCCTCCAGTGACTCCATCATCCCCAGAGCCACACAAACTCTTTGAGTACCCTGAGAACTTACTTCCTCCTGCAACTAACCTATCACCAAATCTTGTCATTTCTCTTTACAAAAAATCACTGTTACTCATTTCAGTTTCCATTTTCAAGGATGTCACCATAGTTCGAGAAAAAAACTTAGGTCTAGACAATGTTAATATCTTCTTTTTAAAATACATTTCAGCTTCTAGCCTCTTTCCCCTGTAGTCTATTCTATACTTTATTATCAGATTATTCTTGCTAAAAAACAGACTTCATCCTGATCTCATTTTTCCCCTCATCTGCTAGAGCCAATAATTCATTCAACTAATATATACCGAGAAAATACTTTGGCTGCATGTTCTTCTCAGAGCAAGCATTTGAACAATGCCAAAAAAGCCCCAGCTTTCATGGGCCTTTCATGCTCTTCTAACATTCCAGCCAGTGTTTCATCAATGCCCACATAGCCTAATTTCCCAAAATATGTTCCAAGAAGTGCTCTTCCTTTATAAGCAAAAGTGTGCTGAGTTTGAACAATTTTGGAAATTCACAATGCATACTTTCAGAGTTCAAAGAAATCTTCCAGTAAACGAATCTCTTAAACCAATGTTTCCAAACCTCAGTGTCTTTTTTATTTATTTCTTCTTTTGGCTTAACTTCTATGAACATTCCATGGAAGTAGTCTGAAAACCCTTTTACCCGTTGAAGAAAAGCAACATCCCACAATCTGGTATTCACCATTTCCCACCACATGACTCCACTCCATCCATCCAGTACTTACTTGCGAAAACAAATCCTTCGCTTCAAATAGGCTGGTATCCTCATGGCCTCATATGCCTGCCAGTTTTATCTCTAGGCTTAGTTCTAAATCCTTTATCCAGGCTTAGTCCCTGTTTTCTCCTCTGACTTAATTTCTTCTTCCCTCAATCAGCTCAAACCTTATAATTCTCCCTTTATGATCTAGTCGACCTGCCTGGATGCTGTAGCTCACACAATCCTTTAAGTCTATTCTAAACTCCTGGAGTACTGTATTCATGTCTATTCAATTCAAAAAATTTTATCAAACATTTACTTTGGATATAAAAATTAGCTAAGCATGGTCCATGGTCTCACAGAGTTCCCAAATCCTTTTAACTTAATTGAGCATATAACCCTAATATAATATTCTACTATTAGAAAAGCGTTCTCTCTATGACTTTTTCTCCAAACTAGATTACAAATTCTTTTTTTTTTAATTTTTAAAAATATTTTATTTATTTATTTGCCACAGAGAGGGGGAGGAGAGCAAGCACAAGTAGGGGGAGCAGCAGACAGAGAGAGAAGCAGAATCCCTGCTGAGTAAGGATCCTGATGTGGAACTTGATCCCAGGACCCTGGGATCATGACCTGAGCTGAAGGCAGCAGCTTGGTCAAGTGAGTCACCCAGGTAGCCCTAGATTATAAATTCTTGAAGGAGTGGGTCTTCTCTTGAATTGTCTAAGAGGCAGCATACAGCAGTGACTAAGAGTATGAACTTTGCCACTCCTTCTACAACTATGATAGACTATCTGTTACCAAGACAACTCTCCCTTCTCACACAGTACAACTTCAAAAGCTAAAGTATGTATTTACAAATCTGTTTGAAAGCACTGGAGACCTATCAACATAACCACAGCCTGAAAAGCCATGATCGACAAGAGAATATGAGCTTGACATTCACCTCTGCTTTTCCCTTAAAGTCATTTGCTGATTTGTACCCAGCACTGAGCAGAGTTTTGGCAGTCTCAAAGGACAAGGAAGACCAAAGTTAATGTTCAAGGCACACCGTGAAGGAAGAATCCTGGTAAACACCCAGGATTTCAGAGGGGACAGCCGAAGGGCTGCATCCTGTGAATAAGCACCAGCCCAAAAGAGGCTAGCTCTGGAAAAGACTGAACACTAACTTCAAAATGATAAATTCCTATTTTGGAATGATTTGCTCCTAGCCTGACTGCCTGCCACAAGCAAAGAAAGGTTAAGTGTTTCTCTAGGATGTTCACAAAATCTAGAGACTCAAATTTTCTCTAGAGCTTTTCCCTAAAGAGTATCTGGTATAACATCAAGAGAAAAGACCAAATGCATGAAGACTAGGAGAAAAAAAAAAATAGAAACGGACCTAATAGAACAGCATATTGTAGTTATCAGACACAGACTTTTATATAATCTTATCCAAAAAAAATAACCATATCTAGGACCATCATAGTCAAATTACTGAAAACCAAATAGAAAGGGGAAAATCTACAATGCAGCTGGAGAAGAGACACATTACCTCAAATCACCAATAAGTAAGTCAAGGAGTAAGTTGACTTACTCCTCAACTGAAATAACAGAAGCCAGAAAACAATGGGATATCTCCAAAGAGCTTTAAAATGGCTATTTCCACTATCTTTACCCAGTGAAAATAGCCTTCAAAAATAGAAGCAAAATGAATACATTTCAAAATGTCATTCCATTGGCAACACTCATAATAGTGGAGAGCTCCAGACAAACAGAAAATGATCCCAGATGGAAACTAAGATGCTAGAAGTAGAAAGAGCAATGGACAAAATAAGTGTGGATGACTAAAGGAAGCTTATCTTTATAAAATAGTAATAACAATATCTTATGGATTTTAAAATGTATAATAAATAAAATGAGCACGATAGTGAAATTGTGAGTGGGGTGGGGGGAAGATGCCAGTAAGCATAATTTAAGGTACAGGAAGTGATAAAAACACTAATCTATATTAGCAATTTAATAAATTAAGGAAGCATGTTATAATTTAGGGTAACTCTTAAAAGATGAGCCAAAGAATTTTTTTTTTTGAGTTTGGGGATCTCTATATTTAGGTTTGGAAATTTGGGGGAGGGAGTCAAAAAAGTCACTTTTCAGGAGCCAAAGAATTTTTAACTAGAAAGCTAATGGAAAAAAAAGGGGGAATAATAATATGCATTTAATCAATCCTAGAAAGTGTCAAGAAAGCAGAGAAAAAGAAACCAAAGAAGTATAACAAATAAGAAACAAATAGTACTATGTTAATATGCAAATATTTGTATTTACCTTAAAGATACATGTGCTAAATACTGCAATTTAAAGAAAAGACTGTCAGATTGAAAAATAAAATAAAAAGGAAATATGAAATGTGTGTTACTTATAAGAAGCATTCCTTAAAGATAAGGATATAGAAAGGTTGGAAGTGAGAAGGTAGAAAGAGATATTTATATTATATAAACACCAATTATAAAGAAATGTTTCTTGATATAAGAAAATAGACTTTTAACGAAAAACACACTTCTAGAAATAAAGAGGGATATTTCACATTGATATGATCAGGAAATATAAGTATTCTAAATGTGTGTGCAATTAATTAGATCGCATCAAAATACAAAAAACAAAATTGACAAAGGTAAAAGAATAACCCACAATTGTTTGGGTAGATTTTGATACATTCTTTTAAGTAACTAACAGAGCAAGAGACAGAAATTAGTTAGAACATAGTTTTATTTTTTTTTTTTAAATTTATTTAACAGAGATAGAGAGAGAGAGAGAGAGAGAGAGAGAGAGAGAGAGATCACAAGGAGGCAGAGAGGCAGGCAGAGAGAGAAGAGGAAGCAGGCTCCCCACTGAGCAGGGAGCCCGATGTGGGCCTCGATCCCAGGACGCTGAGATCATGACCTGAGCCGAAGGCAGAGGCTTTAACCCCCTGAGCCACCCAGGCGCCTAGAACATAGTTTTAAACAATTGACTGTCAAAGTTAATTTCTTGACCTCATTGATATTTTAGAAGATTGCATCTGGGGCACCTGGGTGGCTCAGTTGGTTAAGTGACCAACTCTTGCTTTTGACTCAGGTCATGATCTCAGGACTGTGAGACTGACCCCAGTATCAGGCTCTGCACTGGGCATGGAGCCTCCTTTAGATTCTCTTTCTCCCTCTCCCTCTGCCTCTCCCCACCTCCCTCTCCAAAAATAAAATAAAGTAAAATAAAATAAATGATTGTATTCCACAAATTCAGAATACACACTCTTTTCAATACATGAAAACCTTCAAGAATATTGACAATATGGTGAGCATAAAGCATATCTCAACAATAGAGTATGTTCTTTGAACAGTAGAATTAAGTTAGAAATCAACAACAAAAAATAATAAAAAAAATTCTCAAATGTTTGAGATTGAGCAACACATTTTTTGAGCAATATATTTCTTTTTTTATTTTTAATTTTTTTTAGAGACAGAGTGCATGCTTGAACAGAGACATGGGTGGGGGAGAGGGGTGGTGAGCAGAGGGAGAGGGAGAGAGAGAATCTCAAGCAGGTTCCACACTCAGCATGGAGCAGAAAGCAAGGCTTGGTCTCACAACCTTCGATAATGACCTGAGCTGAAATCAAGAGTTAGAAGCTTAACCAACTCAGCCACCCAGGTGCCCCAAGCAATACATTTCAAAATTGCCCATTGATCAGTGATCAAATCATAAGGAAAATCAAATAGTATTTTGAAATAAATGATAAAAATGTAACATACCAAAACTTGTAAGATGTACATAAGTCATGCTAAAAGGGAAACTTACAGTATTAAATAGATGTATTAGGAAAGAAGGAGATAAAATCAAAAATCAAATAAGTGCTAGAAAAAGAAAAGGAGAGTGAGCTCAAAAAAGGGAGAAGGAAATAAACAATAAAATGAAAGCAGAAGGGCGCCTGGGTGGCTCAGTGGGTTAAAGCCTCTGCTTTCGGCTCAGGTCATGATCTCAGCATCCTGGGATCGAGGCCCGCATCGGGCTCTCTGCTCAGCAGGGAGCCTGCTTCCTCCTCTCCCTGTCTTTCTGCCTGCCTCTCTGCCTACTTGTAATCTCTCTCTCTGTGTCAAATAAAATAAATAAAATCTTTAAAAAAAAAATGAAAGCAGAAAATAGTAAAATAGAAAAAAAAATTACAATGAAGAAAATCAACAAAGCCCTAAATAGTTTCTTTAGAAAGACATAAAACTGAGGAATTCATGGCAAAACAAGGAGACAGAGAGAATAATTATCAATATTAAAAATAAGAGATGCATCACTATAGATATTACAGATATAAAAAGAAATGATTGGATATAGCATAATCAACTCTTGAAAATTTAGATGAAATGAAAAACCTCCTAGAAAAAGAAAATAAACCATATATTACAAAAGAAGTAAAAAAAGTGATTAGCAATTAGAAAAATTGAACAAAAAATAAAAACATCTCACAAAAAGAATTCTAAATTCTACCATTAAGGTTCTCAGACACTTAAGTAAAAAATAAAATTAATCTTACATAATCTTCTCTGAAAATGGAAAAGAAGAATTCTTCCCAACTTACTTTAGAGTATGAGAATAACCTGATAAGAAAACTCACATCACAAGAAGGAAAAATTAATGTGATCAGCGACCTGAAAAGAATAAAAGATTTAAAAAACAGTAAAATCTTATTGGATGCAGAAAAAGTATTTGATAAAATTAAACACCTGTTTGTGATTTCTAAATTTTAAAAAAGCTCTTAACAAATTAGGAATAGACTGAAATGGAATTTCTTTAATCTGATAAAAGATTATGTATAGAACAAAACAAAAACAGGAAGTATTATATCACATGGTAAAATATTGAAAGCCTTCCTCCAGGTATCAGAAATGAGACGTTTCAATTTGACTCTGAACCAGGAGTCTGAGCAAATATAATAAGGTGAGAGAAAAAAAAAAACACAAAGAGAAAAAAGGGAAAAAATATAAAATATGTAAATGTAGGAAAAGAAGAAATAAACCTGCTATTCTTTCTAAAGACATATTGTATAAGTGAAAGATTCAAAGGGATGTATAGGTGAACTATCAAAATTAACAAGTGATTTCAATAACTAGATACATGGTCCCCAAACAAATTCAATTTTATTTCTATATCCTAGCATCAAATAATTAAAAATGAAAAATTTTTAATTGCATCACTTTAAAAAGATAACAAAACATCAACTATACAGGATTATATCTAACAAAAATGTGTAAGACCTCTACAGAGAGAAGTACAGAATTTTAAGAGAAATGAAAAAAAGAAATGAAAACATATATCATAGTTGTCGATGAAGACTAAATTTTTTAATGATGTCAATGCTACTCAGATTGATCAGGTGTGATGAAATGTCAATCAACATTCTGAAAAATTTTATGAAAATGAACAAGCTGATTCTAAAATTCTTGGTCATAAAAAGGTCCAAGAATAGCCACTACAACATTGAAGAGCAATAACACAGTTGGGACACTTAAAGTAATGTATGTCAAGAATTACTAGACATCAAAATAATTATACTCTACAAAATAGAATATACTCATGGCACAAGAATGAACAAGAAGACCTTTGGAACAGAGTAAAAAGTTCAAACATCCACCTACACATACATAGAGACTTAACTTAGGACAATAGTTGTACTACAGAGCTGTAGGGAAAAACAGACATCAATGGGAAAATACATATTTCTACAACAGCTCACACTTGTTAATTATCAAGGAAAAGATAACAAAAACCATAACCAGATATCACAATGTACACACCATAATGGCTAAAATGAAACAAAACAAAACAAAACAAAACAAACAAACAAACAAAAAACAAAAAAAACCTGACAATGCCAAAGGGCCCTGAACATGCAGAATAACTTAATACTCATAGATTACTGGTGGGAGTATATATTTATTCAACTACTTTGGAAAATTACATGACAATCTATATTAAATGTGAACTTAGATAAAATATGCTATCCGGAAATTCCTCTCCTATGGATATAACCATCATAAATCATATACATATGACATAGTGTGTATGTATAGATAGATATAGATACAGATAAATATATACAGAGGGAGAGAGAGAGACATGCAAAAATGTCATGGCAGCCGTACTCAAAATTGCTAAATACCAAAATCAGCCAGATACCCAGCAATAGTAGAATTGATAAGCTGTGGTATAACCATTCAATAAATACTACATAGCATTGATAATTAATAAATCATTAATTATTAATAAATAATAAATTACTGCCACATACTATAACATAAGTGAATCTCGTTTTATAAAACAAACAAGCTAGACTTATGTAGAGTAGATACTCTATAAATCCATTAAGATAAAATTTTTAAAAAACTGAGGGGCTGGGGGGTTCAATTAAGCATCTGCCTTCGACTCAGGTCATGATCTCGGGGTCCTGGGATCGAGCCCCATGTCCAGCTCCCTGCTCAGTGGGGAATCTACTTCTCCCTCTGCCTCTGCCCCTCTCCCCACTTGTGCATGCTCTCTCAAATAAGTAAAATCTAAAAAGAATTCAAAAATAGGCAAAAAGTAGTTTGTGATAATCCTAACACTGACATTGGCTACCTTTGAGGTACATAATGGGTAGAGATTAGAAGGGAGAAAGAGGGGCTGAGGTATGGGGAATGTTCTATTATCTGGTCTGTTTGGTGGTTACATGGGCTTGTTCACCTTATGATTTGTGTACTTCAATAAAAAGTTAATTAAAAAAATAAAATGTGAAAAAAAATGTGTAAATGAGTTTGGCGTCAGAAAATCCTAGGTTCAAATCTCAGTTCTGCCACCTCCTAGCAGTGTCACCTTGGACAAGTCATTCAGAAAGTAGAAACTTTCTGAATCTCAGACTTCTCTGCAAACAAAGCATAGTAATCATATCTACTTCATAGGAATATTATGCTCCTTAATAAGATACTTTAAAAATTAATTAAATACTTTATTAAAAATTAGTAAATACTTTAAAAATGGCAGTAGAAGTAGTTGGCAATGGGGGTAGTAGCAATAGCATGTTTTTGGGGGGCTAGGAGAGTGGAATGGGAGAAGTTCTAGAAACCAAGGATAAACAAAGAGGTACTGCCAAGACACTCAGCTCACTTCAAAATCCCTCCCACTGGGCTGGATCTTGAATTCATGGCCATCAACAGCAGCATTGGTGATCCTCCTATACTCCCTTTATACCCTCAGCTTACATAAACATTCTTGGAAGTAATTAATTTCTGTCCTCTAATGTGCTTCAGGAAGTTTAATTGGTCAAAGTCCACCAACAGTTCTTGCTATGTTAGGGTCCTCCATCTTTTTTTCTGGTTCTGAATTTTAGAGGCCTATGTTCTCATTGTTTGTTTTTGTTGGGCAACAGCCTGTATCCTGCGACCTTCTTTCATAAGGCTCAGTGCAAAGCAGGGGCCAGTGGCCTCTGCCTTCTTTCTTATCTCTCAAGGATTTCTTGTGAGCATAGAGGTTGAGGCCATGCAACTTGCATGGCATTTCGTAGCTTGATTATATATACAGATAAAAAGCATACTGTGTAGCATATATGTCAAGGGCATGGGATCTGGATCTGCAATGCCAGAGTTTGATTCCTAATTCTGCCCCTTACGAACTGTGGAACCCTGGGCAAATCACTTAATCTCGAGTTTTCTCAGCTGTAAAATTATAATAAACACAGTCCACAGGTCATAGGATTTCTATGACAATTTAATGAGTTCACAGGATAAACCCCTAAGAACAGCGCCCTGCATGTAAAATATAATACCTAAGGGACAGCTATTATTCTTATAAGTCAGCAAGTTACCAGCAACTTAAAAACCTCTAAGTAAAAACAGCCCTAAAAACTATACTTAAGACCTACCCGGATTTTATTTAGGGAGACCCCCTCCCAATGGTGGTAAAACTCTTGACAAACCAGCCCCACTGCCTAGTCAGCCTCCCGGTGCTCAGAGCACCCACGGCCCACTGAACTACTCACAAGTCCCCAAATGTACCAGGCACCTTGTCTCTCTGCCAGCCATTCCTCCTCAAAACCCAGCTCGAGATCATCTTTTCCATGGAGCCTTCCCCTATCCCACCAAGCAAAGAATGCTCCCTCCTTCCTTGTATACCTACCTCTTAAAATACAAATCACACAAGACTGCAAAACATGTTAGTTTCCCCAAAGAGACTGTGATCTCCAACTGTGTGGCCATGCTTTCTTCATTGTCTTAGGATCTAAAATCTATGAGTGCACCTGGAGCCCAAGAGGAACTCAATAAGATTAAGAATGTTAATGGGCATTCAAATTCTTTCCCCAAGTTTAAAACTTATGGGTACAGAGACAAGAATGGAGATGTGAAATGTCAGCTACTTGGTTAACAAGCCACAGATAATAAGGAAAATAAACATCTCTTTATTTCCTTCTCCCAAATATCTTTTGAGCAATAAACCAACAAGAAAAAAAACCCCTAATAAATGCACAAGTTTATAATTTGGAGACACTAGCATGAGAACGATGAGATAATTCCATGCGTAATCAGAAAATAAGCATGACTTTCTCCTGTCAGCTCTCTCACTCTATTGCCCATGTAATTAAATACGGTTGTAATTTAATCATGTTTACTGCTACTTCATGCTCACGGCAAAGACTTCTCTGTCTCTCTCTTAAATGTGTGCAGATGATCCTATTCCCATGAGCATCCAAGAACAGTTTAATAATGAAATGTTGAAAACGACCAAAATTTACAAGGAAGTTAATCTGACACACTCAATGATATGCATAATCGTCATTCTGCTGCATGGTAATTAGGTAGAAATGGTAAATAGTTCCCTTAAAAGTCTGTAATGAGTATTGCTCTTTAATCGTCAAACTAAACATCTCTGGAGTCAGCTCTAGGGAAGCTTGTTCCTGTAACAAAATACTGGCTCCCAATCGTCACTGCACATTATGGTCCTCTGGGGAGATTTTATAAACCCTGACGCCCAGGGTGCTCACCTCAAACCAATTTAATAAGACTCCCTGGTGGTTACACCTCAAGGATCAGTATTTTTAAATACTCCCTAGGTGATTACAATGCACACTTAAGGTTAAGAATTATAACTGCAAACAAGAAAATGCAAAAGGGAGTTTGAAGTTGTCCTTTTCCTCTTTATTCCCACTGCACTGGAAACAAGCCTCCATTGAAGGCTCGTGGGGCAATCAAGCAATTACTATCAAGTAATTAACAGTGACTGATTAATTAACAATAATAAATTAATGTCTGTTGCAGGAGTTTCCCATCTTAGTCTCCTCTGCGATATTATAAATAAACACAGAAATAAAATCATTACTCCTCTCTCTCTCTTCCCAGAAAACCATATAGAACCTGAAACATGGCTTAGCACCTTAGGGCCAATGCTGTCAAGTCAGTCCCAGGACTCTGGAATTTTTTCTTTAATTGTGGCAAAATGTGACATTTACAAACTATACTATTTTAACCATTTTTAAGGGTATAGTGTAGTGGCATTAAATATATTCTCATTGTTTTTCAACCATCCCCACTATTCATTTGCAGAACCTTTTCATCTTCCCAAACTAAAACTCTACCCATTAAACAATAACTCCCATTCCCTGCTCTTCCCAGCCCCTAGCAACCTCCAATTCTGCTTTATGTCTCTACAAATTTGATTAGGTATGCCATATAAGTGGATTAATACAAAATTTGTCCTTTTGGGTCTGACTTATTCACTTGGCATGATGTCCTCAAGGTTTGCTCATGTTGTAGCCTGAAAAAGGAAGGAATTTCCTTCCTTTCTTAAGGCTGAATAATATCTCATTGTATGTGTACACTGTATTTCATTTACCCATTCACCTCATCATCAGTGGACATTTAGGTTGTTTCCACATTTTGGCTATGATAAATAGCTCACAACATGCTGCTGTGGACACACGTGTACATGCCTTTACTCTCTATGTATGGCTTTACATCTCCAGCATGACCAACATTCATAGCCAGGGAACCTCACAACAGAAAAACAAAAGGGCCTGGTGTAGTGTGCAGAATTCTAAGATGGCTCCATGCTCTCCAACCCTTTGTGTCAAACCCTTGTATAATCCCCAAACCTTGAGAGAGATAGAACTGGGGATTTGTTCCTTGTCAACAGAATATGGCAACAGCGATGGGAGGGCCCCTCATGTGTGTAACAGAAGATTTCATCTTAATCGACTATAAAGAAACTCTCCAACTGGCCTTGAAGAAGTAAGCTGCCATGTTGTGAATGGGTCTGGGAGCAAGAACGTGGCTAGGAACTCTGGGAAGCCACTAGGAGCTGAGAGCTGCCTCTCTGACAGCCAGCAAGAAAATGGGGACCTCAGTCCTACAACCACAAGCAACTGAATTCTGCCAACAATCACGTGAGCTTGGAGGAGGCCTTCTTTCACTAGAAAGCTCTAGGAAGGGACACGGCCAGCTGACTCTCTGACTATAGTCTTGTGAAACCCTGAACAGATGACCTAATTGTTGTGCCTAAACTCCTGACCCATAGAAACTCTGAGATAACAAATATGTGTTGTTTAAGCTGCTAGGTTTGTGGTGGCTTATCACTCAGCAAGAGAAACTAATACACCTAGATTTCCCTGAGCTTCTATTTCTAAGAAATTTCAGGTAATATCTTGCTCACCTTTTACCTCCCTCTTCCTCATCTGATCTGGAAAGAATGGACTGGAAGCTATAGATCTTCTTTCCTTCATATTTCCCAGAGCTTGATCTATGAACCCCGAAAATGATGATCAAAACTGAGGCTTGAAATTTACCAGTTAAAATTAATTGGACATGATAAACATATATTCCTGAAAGGATTAAATGGACATTGAAAGTTCCTCATTGCTCACATATTTGTCTGAATTATATACAAGATACTCTCTGGTCAATCCTGGCTATATATCTCAAACAAAACAAAACAAAATCTTACAAAAACCTGTCAAACAAGACTGCACTAAAATATCTATGACTAGCAACTAATTTGAAAGAGAGTCAACATGGAGGGGAAGAAACAAATTATTTTAAAATGAGACTTTAAGAAAAGGAAACAGTTTTAATCAAAGAATAAATACAAGAAACATCTTTCACAGTCAAAGTACTTCCAGAAAGAGTCTAAAAACTGAGGGACGCCTGGGTGGCTCAGTCGGTTAAGCATCTGCCTTTGGCTCAGGTCATGATCCCAGGGTCCTGGGATCAAGTTCTCTGCTCAACAGGATGTTTGCTTCTCCCTCTTCCTCTGCCGGCCACTCGGCCTAATTGTGCTCTATATCTCTGTCAAGAAAATTAAAAAAAAAAAAAAAGAGTATAAAAACTGAAAAACTTTATCCTTGGCTTCAGATATGTTCCCTTTCTTGAGAATTCCATTGCAGTTTAAACCCTAGAAAAAGTCAGGTGACAGGAGAGGAGCTGCTCAAGCTTCCAGAAAGAAAAGGGAGGCTTCCCTGGAAGCCCACTGTGCTACTTATTAGGAGGCAAAGTTCAGTGCTGATGCTTCCCTCTGATCCAATGAGCACAGCAAAAAAGGTCACTGTTTTCTGGACTATACTGTTTCTATTATACTCTTTCCTGTAAATCTAACAAGGAAATGGGCAGTGTCCAGAAAGGCATGCAATGTCTATAAGAAAAAACTGGGTCACAACAGAGTAGTCCATTTCAGAAGACACTTAGAAGATGTAAGTGGGGGGAGCTGGAGGCTCTTGCTCAGGCCTCCAGGATGGTGGTTCAAAGCCAGCACTGCTCAATTCATCTGAAAGAACCTATCTGGAGTCCAGCAGACCCACAAACTGTGATAAATATCATAGAAATCAGTATCATAGCAAGTACAATAAAATGAGTATAGGTTTCAGAGTGGCTCCGATTAAGTGGCAGCTGTCTTGACATCCACGGGAGGTCACAGAGCTCAAGGCACTGTGCATGATGACCCCAGGCTAGTTACTTCCACCTGCTGAGCCTCAGACAATAACACTTAGCCGGCAGGTCGACTGTGAAACTAAATGAGATAATTCTAACCTAGGTCATAGTGCATTGTGCCTGGCCCATAATAGGATCTTGAAATTGGTACAGGTGGCCCTGACTGAGAATGAAGGAAAATGAGGAGGGAACGAAAGAATAGTACACATGGTAGAAATGGGGAAAAGAGGAGACAGACATACAGAAAGGGGAAGCAAAAGAAGAAGAAAACAAAATTAAAGAATAAGCTTGGCCGAGTAAGAAATTCTAGCTTTTGAATTGAAGCCGTTGACCTGAAGGATTAAAGGAAATCTTGGCCATTACCCAGCCAAGGTGATTGGTTTTCATGGAGTTCAAGAACGGCATGGGGCCTGCTAGGACTCTCCGGCGCTTAGACCACCAGCGGAGGTGCCACTCCAAGGCAGCCAGCACTTAGACTCTGGACTGTTCACAGCAGTAAGACCTTGGGGGCCGAGTGTTTTCTGAAGCTTAATGAGACGTTTTCCCTAACACCTGGCAACTGGCAAGCCAGAAGATTTGAGGATAAAGTGAGAAGGAGCAAAGGGCAGCAACAAACCAAGCAGAAGACCATCTGAGAAGCTGAGAGAGGACCCGGGTGTGGGTGCACGGCGAGGGGGAGCCCAGGGCCTTCGGCTCCTGGAGAGAAAGAAGACAAGTCAGAGGCCGGAAGTGAGAGGGACTGGGGCCAGGAATCAGAAAGTCTGTTTAAACCTCTTGAAGGTGACCAAGATGTCCACGGAGTCACCACCTAATTCTAGGCAGGTTCCTCAACTTGTCTGTGCTCCTTAACTCTCCTCCACCTTTTTTTTAAACGGCACCACCCTTTCCACTCCTCCCCTCCACGCACACGTCCAAGGGGAGCCATTCACACTGCAGGCTGTACCTCCTATAGGGGCTGCCCACATACACCATGGCAGAGAACTTGCACTTGGCATCAGGCAGACATAGATGTGAATCCTGGTCCAGGAACAATACCATGACCTTGAGCAAATTCAAAAGGTTGTTGAATGACACCTTCTCTGGTGCCATGGAAAAGCAACTCCCACCTCATCAGGCCAGTCTCCTTTCTCCATGAGAAAACAACAGACATCCAGCAGTTAACCGGTAACAGTTTTCTCACGCATCCCTGTGTGGCTGGGTCTGATCGGGGTGTCTCAATGCTCACCGTTGCGAGAAAACATCGAACCGTTGTTCTCAAGCATTCTGACCACACTTATATCAGACCCATCACCCGGCTGCCTTCGCCCATAGCTTCTGGCTATCAGATCACTGCACAATTGGACTTTCTCTTCTTTCTGTCCTTATATAGGGAGTTTCATTTTCTGCTTTTCGGAAGACTCAAGTGAAGGCAATTATAATACAAATTTTTCAACTATCCAACTGATTATTAAAGGTCTGTACGTATACTCCTTCAACTCTTTAATAATCTATTATGTGAAATCTAGATATAGAACCGCTCAAGCAGCAACATCTAAGTCATGATTTCACGGAAGTGAAAAAAAAAAAAAGTTTCTTTCCCTCCCATTGCAGCAAATGTTCTTCTACTGCAAACTGATAGAGGGGCAGCACTTTCTGGAAGCATAATTTTCAGGGAGAAATAATAGCCGGGAGCTGTTTGTAATCATACAAAACCAAAGCACTAGAAAAGCACCCATTTCTAATGATATATTTAATTTTTTTACAAAGCTTCCCAACTAAAATTTAATTTTCATCTTGGAAAAGTGCTATATAGAAATTGTTAGAACAGACTTGAGACAGCAGAGTTTCTGGTGTTGAATCCTGGTTCTGATATTAAGAACTGTGTGATCTTGGGCAAGTTTTTTAATTTTGCATGCCTCAGTTTCCTCATCTATAGAATGGGGGTGAAAATAATATTATCTGTAGTATAGGTTTGTTGTGAGAATTAAATAATTCAGCATTTGTGAAGCATTCAGAATGGTGCGTGGCACATAATTAGTGATATATAAATGCTATTATTATTACTACTACTGGTTGTGCCATACAAACACTGCTGTCCAATAGAGAAGCCACATTTCTATAATGCACATTCAAATGCTCGGCCCTGTTTTAGAAAGGAAACACAAATGATAACAACCATACTCTTTCTCAATCCCTCAATGTAGATCTTATTTACATGGATGACTCACTAACATTTTCCACTTTTACCTATTCTGCTCCTAGGGTGGGAGTGACAAATGAAACTAATTGTCCTTCCTAAAACTAGAGTCAACATCTGAAGTCAGATGGCAAGTCTTTGTTTTATCCTTCCTTTTCAGGGAAGAACAATAGTTTCAAATGATAGTTTTTGCGTTCTTAGCTAAAGGCAGTCATACTAGCAACTTGCCAGATGTCTCTGATTAATTTGCCTGTGTTCCACCAGACATTCAGCATGAGCTTGTAATTTTGCTCTACCAATGCTGAAGTTTGCTAAGCAATGTCTACATAAACAGAAAATTTAATTTCAGTGAAAGGTCTGACCTCTGAATCCGTGGTTGTCTTGGTGCTCAAGGCAGGTCAGACATGATCAGAAGTGCTATCTGAACTCTTCCTTGCCCTCCTTTGGCGCTGATACTTAGTTCTCAGCCCTGAGAAGCACTGTACTCACTTGGGAACCCATTCACGCCCCTGCATAGATACCACAGTCTGCTATCAGGCAGATCTAACCCATTCCCAGCATCACACAGGCCTGAGCTCTGAGGATCCAGCACTTGGTAAACATTGATATAGTAGGTAAGCTCTGCTCAACTCTGCTTGGAAGAAGCCAGGAAGCATCAGTGTTCTTCCTACCAATCAATAAGGTGTGTCAAAATAAAGGAGACTGGTGCCCACACTGTCTGACGTGAGGACTTCGATTTTTGTGGGGAGTTCTAAGAAAATCAGGATTGTAGAGGAAAAGAACTAATTTCAAGGTCAAGCATCTTGGATCCTAAATTTAGCTCTGCCGCTTACCATGATATATTCTGGAACTCCCCTGCACCTGTATCTCCCCTTCTCCAGTGAAGGTTCTTCTAGCTCTAAATCCTCGGCTGTTTGCCATGATAAATTTAAATCAGAAATCAGAGCACTTGATACACTGTAGTGCTCTGACTCATCATGATTTATGATACTTCAGTAAGGCTAAGTACCTGTAATAGAAACGGGCTATGTGCCCACATAGTTGTATGCCTCTGAAGATCAAATATGGTCAGTGGATACAAAGCCAAGTCACTACAAAAGGCTATGATATACCTCAGGTTCAGTGCCATTTAAGAGTGATCCTACATTGTGCCCACCTCAGTCTGACAGGCAAATTCTCATTTGCTGTGGTTTTGTCCTAGAACCAAATACAAGTCCTATGTTGTCTACATGGCTTTCCCAAACTACTGTAGGTCATAATTCCCATCTCAGGAAATAGCAGTTCCAGTGAAAAACACATAATCTATTTCCAAAGAAGACTTGCAAATGGCCAGCAGACACAAGAAAAGATTTTTAAAATCAATAATCATCAGAGAAATGCAAATCAAAGCCACAATGAGATATCAACTTATACCTGTCAGAATGGCTAGTTCAAAAGGACAGGAAATGACAAGTGTTGGTGAGGATGCGGAGAAAAGGGATCCTTCGTGCACTGTTGGTGGGAATGTATGTTGGTGCAACCATGATGGAAAACAGTATGGAGGTTCCTCAAATCCTTAAAGTAGAAATACCATACAATCCAGTAATTGGACTACTGGGTATTTACTCAAAGAAAATGAAAACACTAATTTGAAAAGCTATGTATACCTCTATGTTTATTGCAGCATTATTTACAATAGCCTATATGGAAGCAACCTAAGTATCCATCAATAGATGAACGGATAAAGAAGATGTAGTATGTATCTATGCACTGGAATATTACTCAACCAAAAAAGAATGAGATTTTGTCATTTGTGACAACATGGATGGAACTAGAGGGTATTGTGCTAAGTAAAATAAGTTAACAGAGAAAGACAAATATCTTATAATTTCACTTATATGCAGACTCTAAAATAAACAAAGCAAAACAAACAAACAGAAACAGACTCATAAATACAGTTCCCAAAAAAGGAGGAGGATGGGGGCTGGATGAAGGGGGGTGGGAAGTACAGGCTTCCAGTTCTGGAAACAATAAGTCACAGGGATGAAAGATACAGCATAGAGATATAGTCACTGGTATTGTAATAGTCTCACAGAGCCAACAGATGGAAGCCACACTTCTGGCGAGCATGGCATTACTTAGAGTTGTCAAACCACTATGTAGTACACCTAAAACTAACATAACATTGTGTGTCAACTCTGCTTCAGTTAAAGCATAAAACATAATCTAGAACTGCAAAATCCAATACAGTCGCCACTAGACACATGTGGCTATTTAATTTTAAAGTTAATTAAAATAGGGGCGCCTGAGTGGCTCAGAGGTTAGGTATCTGCCTTTGGCTGAGGTCATGATCCCAGGGTCCTGAGATCGAGCCCCGCATCAGGCTCCCTGCTCGTTGGAAAGCCTGCTTCTCCCTCTCGCACTCCTCCTGCTTGTGTTACCGCTCTTGCTATCTCTCTGTCAAATAAATAAATAAAAATTTTTTAAAAAATAAAATCAAGTAAAAATTAAAATTAAATTAAAAAATAAAGTTAATGAAAATAAATATTCCATTCCTCAGTGGCACTAGTCATATTTCCAGTGCTCACAGCCCTATTTTGCTTTGGTTATCTCACTGAACAACACAGATTACAGAACATGTCCATCGCTGCAGAAAGTTCTATTGAACAGCACTGAATTAACAGTTTCCCAATGTCATTAGAGTATATAGGTTGTTCCATATAAACCAGGGAGGTCCATCTATACAGTTTAAGCTACCCCTTCAAACCCTACAGGAACACTTGATGGGCACAGGACGACAAAGCTGGCCTGAGTGAGCTGTCTGGCAGTTGATGAAGTTCACTGGCCATTTACAGTACCTTTGAGCACGGGACTCCAGCAAGCTCACAGAGTACTGTGGATGGGTTTTACAGTTTCTCATGAATTACTGAATCTGAATCTTCAAATTCCAAATCTATCATTCCCCCAGTGTTATTTTATGGTTTCTGTCAATACATCATACACGCCTAATGCTGTTGATTGCAAGAGGGCTGACCTCACCTTCTTGCTCACTGTTAAGTCTGGTACTCATCTGAGACATCCTTTTTGACAAAAAGACTGAAAAGCCATTCAGTGGCTTTCTGACTCAGTGTGGAAGCAAGGACTCCAAAATATTGTTGCCACGTATCAGTAGAAACAAATTCAGTCATAAATTCAGCCAAGAAACTTTATAAATAAAGTTCAACAAATAAGTCATGAGAACCTCAAAATAAATGCCTGAACCATGTTGACAGATACTTTAAATTCTCTAATATCTAGGGCGCCTGGGTGGCTCAGTGGGTTAAAGCCTCTGCTTTCGGCTCAGGTCGTGATCTCAGGGTCCTGGGATCGAGGCCCACATCGGGCTCCCTGCTCGGCAGGCAGCCTGCTTCCCCCTCTCTCTCTGCCTGTCTCTCTGCCTCCTTGTGATCTCTCTCCCTCTGTGAAATAAATAAATAAAATCTTTTTTAAAAAAAATTCTCTAATATCTAACAGTAACTGCTTGGAAAAGTAGCTAAACCAATGAGTGCTATACACCATCCTTTTATCAATTAAAGATGCTCCCCCTCTTTTCTAATGCTCTAACTTCTAGAAAAATTGTTTCTTGCAGAATTTTTGATAGACTGTATAAAAGATATATAGTAATATCCAAAGTTTACTTGGGGCTTTTCTCTAAAACTAGAACTATTTGAAACAGGAAAATGTTTCATGTAATCCTGACTACTTTTTAAAAAACTGGAAAATTTAAAATCTCTGACTTGATGATGTTAGCTATCTATGTTTAGCCAGTTATTCCAAACTTAAGAAGAAAGACATCTGCAAGGGAGATTGCAAGAAAAATTGAGGCAAAAACTTCTGCAAGGGAACCTGAGGCACAAACCAATCAATGAAAAAAGAGTGGTCCCCAAATTCTAATTAATTCTTTCAATTTAGAACCACAAGATTCTAAAATTGGTCTCTTCAGGACTTATTCATTTAAAAAAAAAAAGCCATTAGCCTATTTCTTCATCATGACCCCAATGTAGACTTGTACCCATGGCTTGCCTTTATGATAATCCTTATTCAAGAGCTCTAATGTCTTCCCTGCTGTGTCCCACTTACTATAGACAGGTGGTTTGGCCTGGAAATTGACTCCACCTAACTATGGATTTTCTTTTCCTGATTATAATAGAGTTAATAAAGAAATACAAAGAAAGAAATTTTATACAAAGGAGTATGTTTATCTTGAATGGTTCAGATCCCTAACACCAGGAGAATGGTGTCCTGTCTCAAGATGGACAAGTCATTGGAACAAAATAATTGAACACAACTTCTGCTCAAGAGAAATCTGGTAGAATATGTAGGGACAGGGTCAAAGCAAATGAATTGCTATTAAATTCTCTGATGCTTCTCTCAGATATACAAGAACATTCCTATTTGAAAGATTTTTTTGTGGGTAAATAATATACTGTGCTTACATACATATAATAATATATCACATAATATGTAGTATTACTATATATGCATATATCTCTCTTACATCAAAAGAGAAGACTAGATGATTTCCAGCACAAATCCATACCATCAAAAATAAATATTAGTTTTACAAAGGGAATAGATAAGGCCTTTCTAAGCCAACTAATAATAAAAGTCTTAGCTTACAATAAACTCTTCTTCTTCTTTTTTTTTTACAACAAACTCTTCTGAACTCTAATATTAATCAGATTTCTTTCAGCCACACAGTATTATGATTAATAACCCAGAATGACTTGTTTCTTTAGCAAATATTTATTGATCACGCACTATGTGACTATCAACAAATTGATGAATTAAACCTCCCTTTGTAATTCTGTTGTCAAAATTAATCATTTATTTGTTTAAGTCAGATGTTTTACATTGATTTATATGACTTGTGTTTATGAATAAGTTAAAATTTGTTTTAGACTCACAAATCTTGCATTTTGCATGAGAGATTCATGCTCAGCCAAGATGTTATCAAAGCAAAAGATCTAATTTCAACTAATAAATATTCATTCACTTAAAAATCATGCAGAAAAGAGACCCTAACGTGGGTTGTTTCTAGTCAATCTTCCCAAGTTGGGAAACTCAACCTTCAGTTAGAAAAGAAATGTACACACACACATGCACATGCATGCATGTACAAGAATGCTATCATAAACATTAATAATTCCTTATAAAAATCTTTATTTCCAAAATTAATTCTAACTTTTTATTGTTCCCTCCACCCGAAATGCCCTTTCCATCTCATCCATGCTTTTTTTCCCTCCTTCAGGCCTCAAGTAAATGTCACCTCCTCAGCCTGGCCTCCAGGACAATCCCCCTTCTATCGTCTCTTGCCTTTCTCTCCCCCGGATTGCAGACACCACCATGATACTGTTGGTCCCCATCATATCATTTACCCCAATTAATAATTACAGAGTGTCTACTTGTTTTTGTGTAGACTGTCTCCCCACGAGAAAGGCTCTGTGCCTGTTTACTCACTAATACCCACTTAGCATCTAACACAGTGGCTGGCAGGCCATGGGGCTCAACTTACACTGCGGGATGAAGGAACAAATTCGTCCCCTTTGAGAATCCAACTTCTTCCTTTCTCATGAGGCTTGTGCCTAAGTGCTAACAAGAGGTTTTTGCTCCACATATTCATAATTCACTGTGATCTGTGTACACATTTAAGTCTACTCATACAGACAGAGAGAAGGACAGACTTCCTAAGACTCCCTCTGCACTCCCTCGGGGTTTTCAAGACAATGGACATGACTTTCATAAACTCAGCTCCTCTCTTATACATATCACAAACAAAGTCCGGTGAAGCACGCTTCCTGATTTCAAGAAAAGTTCTGCTTCGAGGGAGTCCCTTTTCCAGAACCAACCCACTGTAGAAGTCCCTCTGTCTCCAGATCTGAAAGGGTTATTATCTCTTTTCCACGGAAGCAGCCTAAAGAAATATCGCCCTAGTCTTGCCCAATATGAAAGCCCTTGGAGTCAAAGAGTGTGGCAACTTCTTACCTGGAGTCCTTTCTGACTCTTGCTTTCTCGAAAGAAAACTCCGGGGGTTTGTTGAGGTCATAGGTTCGGCTCGTTGGCTCCGCAGACACCCCGGCTTTTGCTCCCCTCCTGCTGTGGAGGGAGACCAAGCCCGAGGACTTGCGGTGGACCTCAAGGGGCACTTTGTCCGGCGACGCCTGCGGCGGGCTTCCCCCCTGCAAGTGCACCACATCCTGGAGCTTGTTCAGCTGGATGCACTTGCTCTGGAGCTCCTCGGTGAGCTCAGCAATGGCCACGGTCTGCTTGGACAGCTGTTCCCGCAGCTCCTTCAGATGGTATTCCCGCTCCTGGATCTCGGCCTCCTTCCTCCTCAGCTCGCGCTCCAGCTCTGTCACCTTGCTCCGCAGCGCATGTGCACTGAGGTTCCCGGAGAGGCCATCCGTGTGCTTGGAATGCTTGGGTTTCACCGAACCATTTCCCATTTTGCTCAAGGACCTGAGACAAGGCAGAGAATCGGGAGTTACCTAGTGGAGCTTCTCCACCTCTCGGCCCCCACCACTCCTCATTCCGATCTGTTTCCTAACTAGAAACACAGAGGGTCATCACTATTTGATAAGCAGTGAATTCCACCTGCTTCCAGCGGGAAAGCTATCGACTGATTTCCTTTATCTCTCCATGAGTTGGCACTTGGTTTCATTGTTCCCTGTCCCTTTGATGACGGCACAGGTGTCACACCTAAGCATTTTCGCACAAGTGGCCCGAGTTACCTGCTGTTCTCTCTGGTCATTCTCCCTGGACAGCTGTCAAAAGCCTCACAACAAAACTGCCATCTGGATGTCAGTGGGGTCAAGATGCCACATGAAGGAGCTACAGAAGCAGCGGAGGCTCGGACATGTCACCACTCTCCCAGCTCCCTGAGCAGCTACAGCGAGAGACTAATCCCTGATTTAGAAAATCTCTCCTCCAGACCAGACTGAGTGTTGCTGTTGCCTTATTAACACTTTGCTCCTGCTGTGTTTAATTACTATGTTTTGTATTTCTCATAGCACTCACTGTTAAAAAGTTCTGCGTGGCAGTTCCTAGAAAGTAAAACAGCGGGATAAGGAGTCTTTGACATCCTTTACCTAATATCCTAAAGCCAAGGTTTGTCCGAAAATGATGATGTATGGTGCAAGGCTCCATTCTTTTCCTATTAAGAATATGCTCAGTTGGGGCTCCTGGGCGGCTCAGTGGGTTAAGTCTCTGCGTTCGGCTCAGGTCATGATCTCAGGGTCCTGGGATCGAGCCCCGAATCAGGCTTCCTGCTCAGCGGGGAGCCTGCCTCCCCCCTCTCTCTGCCTGCCTCTCTGCCTACTTGTGATCTCTCTCTCTCTCTGTGTCAAATAAATAAATCGCAAAAAAAAAAAAAAGAATATGCTCAATGTAGGCCCCAAAGTGAGTCCCTAATCCAGCAGATCAAAAGCTGTGATACATCAGTTAGGATTATCATGGTGGCTTTAATTCTTTTGGAATTTTTTGTTGTTGTTCAAAGCTACGTGTTTATTTTAACATTTCTTATAAATACAAATAATTGGCCCCACAAAGTTGTGATTTCTTTGCTATAATTGCTTAAGAGGAAGATAAATTAGGTATCAGGCTTACTGAATCAATTCAATGAAAATTTTTTAAAAATCACCTGCAGATAATAACCACACATGAGCAAAACCAATAAGGAGAACTTGAAAAGGCGAGTTTGGGAAAATACTGCTTTATGATTAATTCCCTTAAGGTTTAAGTCTTTTTAAGCTACCTATTTAAACTTCATACTTCCACATGTATACTTTTTGACTGCCATAACTCAAGAAGCAATATAACACTTGTAAACTAAGTTTAAATTATCTCTCATTGTATAATACCCAAAGAGCTAGATGACACTTGGTAGTTACATAAGTCACACATTCTTGCCCCTTTCTCCCTCCAAATTTCAAACTCGAGGAGAAATGAAATGCTCAGACTGATTTCGTTAGCTCCCCCAGAATAATCATGACCTCTACAGTAATAAAGGCATAGATGGAAAGATGTAAAACAGCCTCTAAGTCTCAAGCAGATGCAACCAAATAGCCAATGCACATCACCGAAGATGGATGGCACAAACAGAAAATAAATGTACTTACAGAAGTAATCTTGCAATACCCACATATTCCTCATGGAATTCAGGTTCAAAGTAGTCATTAATAAACATTAGCCTCCAGAGAACTGCCTTGCTATGTTGTAGAGATGTGGCAGGTTTAACCTTTAAGTTTCTCTTAACTTGGCAGCATTTACTATTCTTATATATTAAGAATATATAAAAAGGTTGAGGAGACTAGAATTCAAAGAAGTGGCCCTGGACACCCTTGTATCCAAATAAGCAATTCAGAAGACATTAGACTGGGACCTAGGAATAAGCTTGAATGCGATTCTGCGTGGCAAGCATGAGATGGGGGCTCCCAGAGTTATCTTCAATTAACGTGTGCACAAGTTTTTAACATCCAGCCATGAGCCATTTCCTAGACATGCTTTTTAGGTCCCTGGACAAGTATTGCCAACCAAGGCAAGTTGGAAGAAGGGACGTGGTCCAAGGAAAAAGGATTGCGTTATAAAGTGAGCATAAAAGCTTTTAAATGTAACGATAAACTAACTTACTCTTTATTCATAGAACAACTGTTTACTAAGACCTAACTCAGTGTTGTGTACTATATCAGGGGCATAACTCCATGAATTTGGAATCAAATTGGACAGAGGAAACAGTTCCAACATTCTAAATATGAAAAGGCTTAGAATCATTTTTGCTCTATGTATGGTATTCAAAATATCCTGTTCCAATCCAATAATTTTACAAACTTGGAGCACAATGAGGCAGGTGTTAAATTCTCCCAAAACACCAACTCTTCTCTGGTTTTAATGCAGATGGCTTAGAAGCTGTATAAATCTTTCAAGCTATTCAGAATTCTAAAGAGGGGTGAAATTAACTTATCTTTCAAGTAACTAATTTAAGATATGTAAGTAAGTTACTGAATGGCTCAATACTGAGGATGATTTCTTAGTTAGTTCACTTATTTAAATTTTGTTGTCCCTCAAGCCAAGACTTCAAGTGCCTGGCTTCCCAAAACCTAATTAGATTCCCTCTGTTTCCTACATTAGTCACTAAGATAGATAAGCTATTTCTCAAAAATGTATTGCTAGGGCGCCTGGGTGGCTCAGTGGGTTAAAGCCTCTGCTTTCGGCTCAGGTCATGATCTCAGTGTCCTAGGATCGAGGCCCGCATTGGGCTCTCTGCTCAGCAGGGAGCCTGCTTCCTCCTCTCCTGTCTCTCTGCCTGCCTCTCTGCCTACTTGTAATCTCTCTCTCTCTGTGTCAAATAAATAAATAAATAAAACCTTAAAAAAAATGTATTGCTAGCCACAAGGAGAATATATTGCTAGAAACGCAGGATGTTGCTCCATCGATCTAGCAACTATAGGTTATTAGAGTCTTTCTTAGAATCAGACGGCAAGACATGATGTAATAAGAAATGAACTTGGAGACAAAGATCAGAATTTAAGGTGAGCAATGGACTCAGGCCAGCCAGGGTTTGGAAGTCAAACTGCCCCCTCCTGGCTGGGTGACCTTCTACAAATGACTTAGAATCTTGTTTTCCAATCTAGGAAATGCATGTAATTATATCCAGCTCATAGGGTTATTATGAAGATTATGTTTATAAGGTATCCTGTACAATGTTTGAGACACAGCAGCACCAAGTAGCTCTTCCAGTGTGTAGCTGGAGACAGGCACTGAGAGTCTTGGTGGGAGGAAACTCCCAGAAGAGATTATTGCTGGGTGGGACAAAGTCTAGCATGCTGCATGTCTTCCACACAAGAAGTCTCTAAAGATGCCAATTATTCGGGGTGAGGGGAACCTTACTCTACCCGGCTTATCTCTTCCATTAAGAAAAGAAATGATTCTGAAACAGCCCGGGCAACCTTCCCTGAGAAGGGTAGCTCCACCTAAGAATGGAGACTAGAAAGCTTCATGAATGACCCAGTTCAGGTTCTAGGACTGCAAGGACTCCACAAGCTTTGTATTTTCCTCATGCTGCCTCTACCATTTTCACATATCGCAGTGTAATCCTTCAACCAAAGGGGCCCGCCTAACTATCCTGGAAGATAATTTAAAAAAAAAAAAAAAAAAAAGGCTCACTGTGAAGGCAGTATTCTTCTGTCTCCAGAAACAGGCAAGAGGAATAGAATGAGTTGTGGCATTGAGCAAGAAAAGAAGAAAAATACATGCAATTTTAAATTATTATGATTACGTTAATTTGACCACCACTTAGGAAACGTCATATACAAGAAGTAACTAGAAAAGACACAGGAGAAGCAAAGTTGCCTCTGAAGGCTCTTGCAAGTGGATGAACACCTGGCAGCCACTGTGGGAGGAGTTAGGCTTTGTTGTCTGTTTTTCCTCCAGCCCTAAACTAGCTTGAAACCAAAATCTTGGCTCTGATCTAGATAATATCTATTTCTCTCTCTCCCCATATGGAGTCTGACATAAATACATTTGTCTGTAAATATGGGAGATGGTATAGTGCTGTCTAAGGTGACAGAGCAAGAGTCTCAATCCAAGCACTTTCACTTAGTATATATCTGTCCTTGGGCATGATTTTGGGCCTGAGTGTTAATCATAGAATAGATGGACAGACCCATAGAGCCACAGGCAGATAAAATCACTATGCATGGGCGCCTGGGTGGCTCAGTGGGTTAAAGCCTCTGCTTTCGGCTCAGGTCATGATCTCAGGGTCCTGGGATCGAGGCCCGCATCGGGCTCTCTGCTCAGCAGGGAGCCTGCTTCCTCCTCTCCCTGTCTCTCTGCCTGCCTCTCTGCCTACTTGTAATCTCTCTCTCTGTGTCAAATAAATAAAATAAAATCTTTAAAAAAAAAAAAAAAAAAAAATCACTATGCATATCATGTAGAGTTGTTAGAGGGTCTAATGAAATAAGCTGAATTAAACATTATTATTATTACTGTTACCATTATTTACCCAACAAAATAACTCATCTTCGTTGAAAAACTTATTGATCAGAAAACATGTACTAAACGAACACAATATTATAAGAGAACAAAGTCAGTGGTGATGCAACCAGACTTCAAGACTAACTATAAAAAAAAAACTTACTATATAGCTGCAATAATTGAGACAGTAATAATAGTGAAAGAATAGACGAATAGATCAATGGTACATAATAGAACTCAGAAATAGACTCACACAAATATAGTTAACTGAACTTTGACAAAGGAACAAAAGTAGTTCATTGGGGAAAGGATAGTTTTTTAACAAACTGGACACACACACACACTCATTAATCTAGATACAGACCTTATATCTTTCACAAAAATTGTCCTCAAATGTATCAAAGACCTAAATGTAAAACATAAAATTATAAAATTGCTAGTAAGACAATAGAGGCAAAATTCTGAGGGATTTTGGGTTTGGTGATGACTTTGTAGATAAAACACCAAAAGCACAATCCACAAAAGGAAAAAAGTTGGTAAGGTGGACTTCATAAACATTTAAAACATCTGCTCTGCAAAGACACCATTGAGAGAATGCAACGACAAGCCACAAACTGGGAGAAAGCATTTGCAAAGCACATATCTAATAAAGGACTAGTATCCAAAATATACAAAGAACTCTTAACACTCAACAATAGGAAAACAAACAACCCAGTTGTAAAATGGGCAAAAATAGGGGGTGCCTGGGTGGCTCAACTGGTTAAACATCTGACTTCGGCTCAGGTCATGATCTGGGATCGAGCCCCACCTCTGGGCTCTCTGCTCAGTGGGGAGTGTCCACTTCTCCCTCTCCCTCTGCCTGCCGCTCTGCCTGCTGTGCTCTCTCACTCTCTCTGTGTCAAATAAACTAAAGAAATCTTTTTAAAAATGGGCAAAAAATGTAAATAGATACCTCACCACAGAAGATACACACGTGGAAAATAAGGATGTGAAAAGGTGCTCAACATTTTATATCATTAGAGAATCTCAAATTAAATCAATAGTGAGACACCACCATATACCTATCAGAATGACCAAAATCCAAACACTGACAACACCAAATGCTGGAAAGGATATGGAGCAGCAAGAATTCTCATTTGCTGCTAATGGGAGTGTAAAATGATATGGTCACTTTGGAAGACAGTTTAGGAGTTGCTTATAAAGCTACATAATTATATAATCCATCAATCATGTTCCTTGGTGTTAATTTGACTGATGTGAACATGTATGTCCACACCAAAACCTGTACATGGATATCTACGGTAGCTTTATTCATAACTGCCACAACCTGGAGGCAATCGGGATGTCCTGTTTTGGACAGACAGATAAACTGTGATAAACCTAGACAATGAAATATTATTCGGGGTTGAAAAGTAGTAATGATCAAGCCATGAAAAGACATGGAGGAATTTTAAATACATATTGCTAAGTGAAAGAAGTCAATCTGGAAAAATCTACTTTGCATGATTCCAACCATATGACATGCTGGAAAAGGCAAAACTTAGAAACATTTAAAAGATCAGTGGTTGCAGGGACTTGGGGAGAGGGAGAGCGGAATGAATAAGAGGAGCACAGGGAAAATTTAGGGCAGCAAAACTACTGTGTGATGTTGTAACGGTGGATACACATCTTACACACTTGTCCAAATCCACAGAATGTACAATACAAAGAATGAACCCAAACTAGGCACTTGAGTTAATAATCATGTATCAATCCTGGTTCATCAATTATAACAAATGTACCACACTGATGCAAGATGTTAAGAATAGGGATGGGGAGACAGGGTAGGGGAGCATATGGAAACTCTCCGTAGTTTTCATCTAATTTTTCTATAAACCTAAAGTTTCCCTAAAAAACTAAAGTCTATTAATTAAAAAAAAACATGTATTAAAGAGTGAAGGCAAAAAAGCTGACAGCATATCCAGGAAACAGGCTGAAATGCATGAAGGGAGAAAGAGTGATGAGCAATGAAAAGCGTAGTGCCGAAGATGCTGAAGAACTTCATATGCCATGTTATGGTATCTGCACTTTAGTGTAGGTCAAGTGTTTTTCAAGTCATATAGTCAGATTGGTTCCTTAAGAAAAAATTATTCTCTTGGCCATAAATGTGGAATGGAGTGAAAAGAGCTCAGAGGAAGAGAAACAAAGTAAGAGGTTATTGCACCAATCTGAGTAAAAGGTGATGGGGACAGGGTAAGGCCAAAGTCTCAACCCCATTCTCATGCTTTGAACTTCTTGAACTCAAGATAACTCTGCTTACATGGACCAACTCCATGGTAGCCAGAAGAGAAAACCGTGATCGTCAGGGATTTGGTAAAAGCTATGGTTATAGGTAACTCTGCAATTTCCTTCCCTCCAGTAGACCATGACTACCAGAATCAATTCTTTTTCTTTATGATATGCACAGTTTGCCCTGAAATCAGAAAAGTGAATTACACAAGTTTTTATAAATAGTCTTCTAAGTCTATACGAAACTGATGCATTTGGTGCTGTCCTTAATTTGTTTCACCAAAGTTCTTTTATAAAATAATCAACCATCACTAAATATATAAATCCCTTCTTCTTCTCTCTGAAGCAAAGCACACAGAGCTGCCATTGTGAGAACAGCTCAATTCCCTATCGACACCACAATTAAAAGCATCTGCCCATCTTGTGACTGATGACCTGGGACTCAGTTTTCAATCTAATGTGTGTTTTCTCTATCCTCAGCATATTAGTTTGGAGAGTAATCTTCTTTCATCAGGCAGTCATATGAGTATCAGTTCAGCTACTCCAGAGGTTGACTATCTCTTTGAAGTGCCTCTCCACCCAACAGAATGCTCATAGTGAATTTTACGAATGACACATATCCTGTATTTTCACTGTCAAATGTGGTGGCATTCCATTCAGCTATTTTTGGGTGCTAGAATATCAGATAGACAGGCCAAGAGAGAGAAATGTAATTTTATAGGTGTAGGTCAGGAGATTATAGCGGATGGAATTTGAGTGGTGATAAGAAGAAAGAGAACAAAGACTTGGAAATTTCCATTGTGACAACTGGGTAAGGGGCGATGTCATTAACCAAAGGAGGAGCAGATTGGAGGGAAGAGACAGTGACTTTAATTTTGGACATGCTCAGTTCGAAGGACCTGTGGAAGCTAATATGGAGGAGTTCAGTAGGCAGTAAGACATGGAAGACTAGAAAATCAGGAGCAGGGAGCTGAAAATACGTCTTTGATAGCCTAAGTAGAGGCTGAAGCTGAAGTAGTAGATTAATGTGCGCAGAAGACTGGCAATAAAGAGAGGGAAAGTGTCTAGGCCTATATCCCAGGTGAAAGAAAAACTAGAAATACGGTAAGAAGAAACTTGCTTTGGTAAAAGTGAGAGAGGGTATGAATGAGTTCATAGTAAAAAAATGAGAATGGTAGAAGGAATCCTGAAGGGGCTAAATCCCTCACTGTGGTTGAGTAAACAGGTACACACAGAGGGAAGTAAAAAAAAAAAGAAAATGATTCCAATATTTTTATCTTAGAAGGCTTAAAGGAAGGTAGTAATATTAACTCACTCATTCATTCAAAAATGAAGAGAGCACCATCTATAGGCTGGGTACTGTGACACTGACTAAAGTCAGAGGAATGAGTGCTTTATGGAGACAGCAATGAAGCTGAATTTATCAATGTTGAGTATGAGGTGCCTGAGTGTCACCAAAGTAGAAATGACTAGCAGAGAGTAAAAGAAAGAAAGAAAAAGAAAGACAAGATTGAGGCAAAAAAGAAAAAGAAAGATGGAGGCCGGAGACTGCTTTAGAGGTAAGAACTTGAAGTCCCATTAGTAGATGAGGTCACTCAGAGAAAAGAAAGGAATGCCTCTGTCATTAGGTAGGTACATCTAGATAATACCTATAGATCTTATTTATAGAAGAAGAGGAGGAGGAGAAGCAAAAACAAAGATGGGGAAGGAATAGTGGTACAAATAATAGAAGAGGAAGAGTATCATAGAGACCTGGAACATAAGATTTTCAAGAAGTGAGCAGGCTGCTGTTCGCATCCCACAGATATATCAGAGCCAATTAAATCAGAGGGGAAAGCACGGAACTGAGCCTTTCACACAAGAGTTGGGATAGAAATCTGATTACAAAGGACCGTGGGAAGAGCTGATGTTGAGAGCAGGGACCTCAAGATGGTATCTTGGTTCATGAGATGGATTTTTAGAACAGTGGAAACTTGAGAGTATTTGTAAGCCCAGAATAATGAACCAGCGAAGATAGAGAAAAATGAAAACATAGGAGAAGAGGGAATAATTGATAGAAAAATGGCCTAGAGGAAGCAAGACAATATGGGATCAAAAGATTTGGGCAACATCCAAGCAACATATGCTTCACTGTGCAGTGAATTAGCCTCACTTGTAAGGATTCCAGAGGACTATAGTTAAGTATTTCCCATGGAACAGAGAGATCTCTGTGCACATCGTTTCACGTCGTTTATTCTCAGTTACACAGTGTCTCCGTGCAGACAGAATGGCCTCTAACTCTCCAAAGAGAATTCTCCACCATATTAGCTCCTACTCTCCTGTGAACTAAACAGGAGCGCTGGCAACAGATACTGTATGTATGCTATGTGGAATGATCACCTTGTCCAGGAGTTAAACAGAAACTTGCAAAGAAAAGAGTCAAGGATTTCTAAAGAACTGGGGGGGGGGGTCGGGAGCTGTACCTGCTCCCTTCATTTATTTAAAAAAAAAAAAAAGCCCCTCGGAACTTCCGGAACAAGGTGAAGATCAGGACACCAAGGCTAGGATCAAACCTTCCTACCTGTTAATTCTGCCTGAGTTGTTTCTATTCTCATCTCTGGCCTCAACTGCTGTCCGTTCGCACCCTAGTTCTTCTCAAACTTGAACCCATTGCTTTCTCTCTCATCCCCTAAGCAGACGATTTATTGTTTTTGCTTGCTGGCTCCTGTTTCTTCATCACTAGGAAATACAGAGCAAGCACCGTGAAAGCGCCGCGCGGTGCTGGGAGTGCCACGGAACACCCACACAAGTTTACAAGGACTCAGGAAGTCCTCGCGCGAGTACTCGTCCGCTAGCAGCTGCCCAGGGCTGCCCGGAGCCAGGAGCGCACGCCCTGACGGCGCCGCCAAGCCCCCAGCCCCCGGAGCGACCGTCCTCAAGGCTGCTCTGCTCGGGGCTCGGGACTGACAGCCCCGAGGAATCCCCACTGGGGCCCAGCTCTCCCCTCCCGCCCCCGGCCAACATTCTTACAACCCGGCAGCCTTCCCTTGCCTCCAGGAGCTCCCGAAAGACCGCCACATCAAGCGAACGCGACGCGTGCACACGTCCACACACAGCACATGCACGAGACCGGCGGGGTGCGGAACGGAGGCGCTCAGCGCGCAGTGCACGCACAGCATGCACACGCGCGCGCCCCGACCCCGTCCCTCCCTGCGCTCCCCCGGCGCCCCGGCCTTGCGCCCCCGAACCTCACCAGACAGCCGGGTNTCTTTCAACCCATTGGTAACCCATTTTCCACCTCCGTCATTTCCATTTGTCATTCCTTGTCCCCTTCCACCAGTACTTCATTTTCTGTATCAACCATCCCCCCTCCCTATACAGGCCTTCTTGCTAGTTCTCATTTTTCATTCCTGCCTCTACATGAACATCCTCTTCATTCTTCTCCATCCAAGGCAGTACCATGCCATGGGGCTCCTTTGTCATTCCAACACGTGGCTTGTGGTTAGAGGGAGGGAGGGAGAGAGGGAGGAGAGGAGGAGAAGGAGGGGGGAGGGTCAGCGGGGCTACTGCGTGGAAGAGCAGCGAGCCGGCTTCCCAAAAGGTGGGGTCACCCGCGCGCGCACCCACAGCGGCCCGAACCTTTACTCCCCAGACAAGCTATCGGAGATAGCCGCGGTCTGCACTTTATACCCCATACCCTCCAGAGTGAGGCAACTTAAGTAGGGAGATAACACCCGTGGTTGTAAAGCATTTTTTTATGTTGTTGCTATTATTTCTACTTCAAGTGTGTGGGACTAGGGGAGAGGAAAGTTCAGGGACGTGTTCATCTTTTCCTTCCCCTCCCTCTCCCCCCACCCCTCCAGTCTGTTTGCCCTGCAAGCTCTCTCCCGCCTCGCCTTCCCTCGCAGAGCGCAAACAGGGGCACACATCCTGGACGTGCTCTCCTTGGTCACGCAGATGCCCTTCTGGAAGACATGTGACCTCGGAGGAGCTCTTCCGGGACTCGGGAGCCATAACTTGCATCTAGTTTGCCCATTCACATGATACTGGGGGCAGTGGTTAGAACCGAGTTTTAAGGGACAGAGATTATACCTTTGGAATCTGTAGGTCCTTTAGCGGGGAGCCTTCCTGATCACCCAGGCTGCTGTTACTCTCCCAGTAGCCTTTTGATTACGTGTTGTTGTTGTTGTTGTTGTTTTTCCTTTTCTTCCCTGAGGCTTGCATTATGGTTTTCTAAATATATATATACCCCCACCGCATTATCTGCTGTGCTCCAGAGTTGTGAGATCTCCGTGTGGCTTTTCAACCCTTTCCTCCTGCCCCAAGAGGACTTTCACTGGCAAATCCACCCAGGACAAGGGCAGTTTCTGTGTTGGGGAATGGGAAGTACAGTGAGGTTTTATTCTACACGGTGCCTCCAGAGAATGTCGGAACCCAACTCTCTTGGGTTTTAAACCACATGGTGGCAGTGGGACTCATGTAACACTGATCGGCGCTACTACATACATAAACTTATATAGAAATGAGGTCCACGGAAGATGTGTTGAATGGGGCCATTACATTTCAGAGGAGGAAGAATGTAGTCCTGTTTGTTTTTGTGCTACCTGAAGAAAAAAAATAAGCAAAAGTACAAAGTACTTTTTCATGAACATATGCTAGAGTGTTTCCATTTTATGCAGGCCTTCAAAATAGCCCAACTAGAGATGTTCTGGGGAAGGCTTCCACAGGAAAAGGAAAAATAATTAAGTCATTGTTAAGTCACTGTAATCATGGACTTCTAAGTCAATAGAATGGATTTTTATTAACAGTTTAACAACAACAAGAAGGAAATGAGACTTTCAGAGTCCTTTCATTCATTTAGTCCATGGGTGGGGGGGAGGTGAATAGTGGATTGTTAATTAATGGGTCCACATTTTTTAATGAAGTAGAATAAAAATATCAGAGACATCATGCATAGTAAAAGTAAATATGCTCTGTATATCTTTCTATCTTTCGTTTCAGTTAAATATGTGTATATTGGGTCAACCATGTAATATGTATTTTCTTTTTTTTTTTTAAGATTTTATTTATTTATTTAATAGAGACATAGCAAGAGAGGGAACGCAAGCCGGGAAGTGGGAGAGGGAGAAGCAGGCTCTCTGTGGAGCAGGGAGCCTGACACAGGGCTCCATCCCCTGGGACCCTGGGATCATGACCTTAGCCAGAGGGCAGACGCTTAAGCCACCCAGGCGACCCTAATATGTATTTTCTTACTGTTCCTTGAGGCAAAGGCTTGCGTACTCCTGCTGCCTGGGGTCACCCATCTAGTCAGTTTGAGGGGAATGTAAACTCCTTCCCAGAGATCCTGTCCTCTGGCAACAATACCATGCTGAGCTGTAAAAAAAAACAAGGAGGATAGTGAGGAGGAGAAAAGTGCCCGTTTTTTGAGCCTTTATTCATTCTTTCAACAAATGTCCTTAAGCAGCTCCTATGCCTCAGGCACAATGCTCTAATCTGGAAATTCAGTGGTGAACAAAATCAACATATGATCTTGGCAAATCAGAATCTACAATCTAGCGGGGGAAACAGACATCAAGCCAATAAACACAGAAGTAACGTGTATGTCAAAAGTGCCATGAAAGAGAATATGATATGAGAGGGGGGAAATGGGGTTATAATCTAGATGCAGTAGGCTGCCATTAATAATTAACCTAGTTTAAAATGTCTTAAATGATAAGGAAATTTACAGTTTCCTATGGCTAGAAGTCTCAAGGTTGAGAGGCTCTCGCTGGTAAATTCAGCACCTCAGTGATGTCAAGGTAGGCCCGGGCTGTTTCTGCATTCCCCCTGCCAGCTCCAGCAGGCCAGCTCTGCACCTGGGTCTGCCCCCACCCCACCGTGGTCCCAGGACGGCTGGAGCAGCCGCTCTTACGACAGAAAATCCTGACAATGCCCAATTGTAGCGGAGTGTGTCTCTTCTCGAGAGTTCATGGAAGCTCCTAGCCGACTTCCTCTCACCTGTCATTAGTCCAGACTGAGTCCCATGCCCACACCTAAATGCTGGGCGTGGAGGGAGGATTACCAAAATCAGCTTAGGCTCTTCAAAATTTGCCCTGGAACTTTCCAGAATTGCATTCTTTGAGGAGTTGATACCCAAACAAAAAGGAGTATGGGCAATGGGTGTTGGGTAGGCAACGTAGAGTCCGCTAGAGGGGCTCCCGGGATGACTCTTCTGAAAAAAATAACATTTCAGAGTAGGATGAGTAAGAGTCAGCAGGAGGAGGAGCCTTCCGGCAGAGGGAACTGCGGGTGTGGTCTGACTCACCACGTGTTAAAGACATACATGCAATTTCTCATTTACTATATTGAAGAAGTAAGCTAACTTCAGGAAGCAAGCTCGGAGAGTTAAATAACTTGATCAAATTCACAGAACTACTAAATTGCAGAGCCGACCTATCTGATTTCGGAGCCTAAATCTTGACTTCTCTTTCTGTTGATAGCAGGAGAAGCCAAAATTCTCTGACCTTTCTGGTCACGGACTGAGGAACACAGCCTCCTCCAGGACGCCTTTGCAAGGTTGCCCTTGGGCCCACTGGTCCACGGGACATGTATTCATGAATAAACCCTTTCCCACAGGGTCCGCCTCTGCTCCACTGGGTGACATGGTCTCTGCCAAATACTGTCACCAGAGCACGAAGGTTATGGTGGCATCAAAGCTCTGAGGTAGCCTGTGGAGTTGTGGAGGGTAAAATCCAGGTCTTTGTGTTACCTGCAGTTGGGGGAAGTATCCAAACAGCCCCAAATTTTACAAAGATCTCCCAGTTTTTCCTACTTTCTCTTTCTCACTGCATCCCAGGGACTGAGCTGGAAACAGATCACAGTAGAGCTTCCATGCCAAACACAGGCTCCCAAGCCCCTGCGTGACTAAGTTCTGGTTCCAGCTCATCCAGCCTGAATCCTATTTTCTTGGAATCAGTTGCCTCATGGGAGGCTCCATAGTTGTCCTGGCACATGGACTTTCTGTCAGGCCACCCCATCAGACCAGCCGTCGTGCTCACTGCATGTAAGCCCCAGCTCCGAGCCCCCCCAGGTCCAAGAATCACCAGAAGATCTCCTGAGGATGTGATAGGGTCGAAACCACCATCCAGTTTCTCACCATCTCTTTGGTTTTGCCCCCCACCCTCCTTTTCTCTTTCATTTGTCTGCGGGCTTATCTCAGTGCGCTGACCCCCAGGGCAGCCATTTCTGTTGCTAAGGCTAGAACCTTAGTTCCCTGGGCCCTTTGTTCATATTAGCTTTGCCAAACCCTTAGCTGGGACCAAACTGCCTTTTGCCTTTGGTGTTCCTGCCCTCCAGGTGCCAGCATCCCTTGATATGGTAATGAAATGGGGTCAACTGATTGCACTGCAGCTTTTCTGTCTCTAACCTCCCTGTGGCCAATAGCCCCTCTATTCACCTCAAAGCCATTTATTTCTTCTGTGACATCTCACGGATGTTGCAGGAAGTTGCTCTCCCCTCCAGGATCCCACAGCAGCATGCCGCCCCCAGTCACAAATACCTGTTAACTGTTGGTCTCTCTTACTGGACTACAGAGCAGGGAATTTGCAGTGTCAATTTGTACATCCTCAAAACATACGCAGCTCAAATCTTTAATGTGTAGAAAACAATCAGAACATTCCACTTTCAATCTACTGCCTTGATTTTCTATATCAATCGATCAATCTATCTTTTTTTTTTTTAACTGCTTCCCAAGACACTAGACACCTGTACTTAGTGTCTCTCCTTCCTTGGTGGAAGCTCATTACTAATATCACACAGTTTTCCGGGCCCAACTCTGGGAGTACCATTCTCCATTCCACTCTCGTGTCTTCAAGGGGACAGTGGCCTCTCATTTGCCAAATGCCTCCCTGATGATTCCTGGTGGAGAGGAGAGTGAATCCCACTGGCAGGAACCCGGAGCGTATTTGGGTCGTTTCCCGGTCCACCAGGCGGCGGCCAGAGCCTACATGTGTCCCTCACTTAGAATTGACCAGGCTCTTGCCCACGGTCTCCTTGAAAGTCCTCCCTCCTCCATCCCACTTCCACTCATTGTCAGTTTGCCCAGGATTCTGAGCTTACTCCCTGCCTCCCTCTCTCCTGCCCCCCACCCCCGCAACTCTCTCTCTTTCTCCTCATAGCTTCGCTCATACTTCTAGGTGTATGCCTTCAGCACTCCAACAAGACTGCACTTTATCTCAGTCCTTTTTATGCTGTTTGTCACTCTCTACTTTGTATTATTGTTGTCTCTTGACAGTCCTCATGACCCCAGATTCACTGTAAATACTTGGAGGGCATAGTTCATCAGATTCATTGCTAAATCCCTTACAGCACCCACATCAGGCCCAAATCCTAGGGATAGAGTGAGCTGTGACTTATTACCCAGAAGAATTATACCTAGGTTTCCACAATTCTTTAGAAAGAATTTGAAACATATTCTTCGTTTTCCTTCTGGAATAAAAACAATTATTTGGAATAATGACACAATTAATTTATAAATTCATAATCTGCCTAATTAACAATGAGATAATAGTAAGTTTTATTCTAAAAGACTAACACATAAATACATTTCATTTTGCTTTTCTCTGCACATATTGAATTTCAGTCCATAGCGTGTTGACTTTCCTAAATAGTGATTTTTTTTTTCTAGCTCATGAAATAACACAGCCAGTGTATATCAACTATGCAGTAAGCTCACAGTGTTTGGAATCCCACCATCCTGTGCTATTTCAGTCAATGCAGACCATCCATCCTAGGCTTTGGCCTTGCAGCTCCTTAGTCCTCATACCCAATATCCTTCATCTCCAGTCAGCTTCAGCCTTCCACTCCCACAGTTACATCTAGACTCTCCTCTAAAATCACTGATTCGGATGGTATATGTACACCCCAGATCAGCTCTGCCCTGCCTGTCCCCAAGGCATCAGCCCATTGCCTTGCTTCTCAGACACAATGGTCATAGCAGTGCCTTACGCTGCTCCCATAGCTGCGAAGCCTAGGCTAACACTGCCACTGACCTTGGCCTCCTCTGCAGTGAGGAACAGACCAGCGTGTCTTCTGTGCCATCCACCATCGAGGTAGCCTAAGCTATTCCAACTCCCAGGTCTGACCCGTATGGATCCACAGAACCTCCAGCTTCCCTAGCTACTACCTGGAGGGGGCCCAAGACATAGCCTAGAAATATAGTAGAATTAATTCCTTATGGAGTCAACTTTGACCATTGACAGACAGGAGCCAAGAAGAAGCCAGCAGGTAATTTGTCATCCTTCCTGCCCACCCAGGAGCTGTTCAGAGATGCAGTGCTTCTGTACTTCTGGCTGCTCTGGTATGACTCAGCAACCAACTATGTTTTCTGAGGAACCTGTGGACAAAGTGGTAACGTACCACCTTGAATCTGCTTTTTCTCCTTCTCTCCCTTATTTCCCTTTTTCCATTACTCCTGCTTCCTTAGGATAGCACCCCCTAATTGAGAATTAGCATGTGAGCTTTGCCTCAGGCTCTGTTTTCTTTTTCTTTTCTTCTTCTTTTTTTTTAAATTTAAATTCAATTAGCCAGCTTATAGTACATCATTAGTTTCAGATGTAGTGTTTGGGCTAAGATGAGACGGTACACTCTATGACCATAGCCTTCTGCCGTAGTCCAGCTCCAGCAACAGTCAGGGTCCCCGAAGGAAAGGACGGCGTCGGCGATACAAAATGAGGAGACGGACTCGGATGAAGTTTCAGGAGTCTCCCAAAACCTCAGGGCTCGGGGTCCTTTATTTATATCATTGTAACAAAGGATGATCAAAGACACAACCAGGATGTTTATTCATTGATCAAAGGAGCCTTGGTAGATGGGCCTGGTGTTTTCTCAGAGGCCGGATAGATGAGGCCTGCTTTTCTTATCTGTATCATAAGCCTCCTGGAGCCTGCATAGTTTTAACAGAGCTCCCCTCCTGTTCCTTTGTTTTAAGGTCTCACCTAGTTCTGACTTAAATCACTGGTTTGGTACAGATTCGTTAGTCATTATGTTTTGAGGTAAAAGGCTATTTATCCTGGGGGAGGGACAATATGGCACCAGACCTTATCTGGCAATATTTCAGGACTCTATCTAGGCATGCTTATAGAGGGAGTAAATCATCTATATAGGGAAAAGGTGAATCATACTAACAGTAAATTTGACTAATGCTTAACAAATCTAACCCATTCTCTCTATTCATAGCATTCCGCGTCCTCTGAACTGCAAGCCGCTTTTAACTGGGAGGGGGTGATTAATGCTTTACCCATTGCGATTCTCCTCGCCTTCCAGGAGGGCGGTGCCCCATGCCTTGCAGAGGGGGTTCACCTGCTTGTACCATGCAGATGGCTCACATCAGCCTTCCATCCTTCAAGTTTATTTGCCCAATTACTTTCTCTGCATTTTTTACTTTAAAGTGACCTCTGCTTCCTTGACTCTCTATTTCCTTTCTCCCTCTCTTTACCCAACTTCTTACTCTGTTTAGTATGCAGTGCTATATACTGAATATATGCTCAATATTACTAAATATAGTACTTTAAACTATATATTAAAGTTCTAGTAATAAAAACAATAATGACATAAAACAGACACAAAGATCAATGAAACAAATAGAGAGCACGGAAATAAACCCATGCTTATAGGATCAGCTAATTTACAACAAAGAAGCCAAGAATGCACAATGGGGAAAGGCTAATCTCTTCAGTAAATGATTCTGGGGAAAACTGGACAACAACATGCAAAAGAATGAATCTCAAACACTATTTTACATCGTACATAAAAAACTGACTCAAAATGGACTAGAGCCTTGAATATAAGTCCTGAGACATAAAACTTCTAGAAGAAAACATAGGCAATAAGGTCTTTGACATAGGTCTTGGCAATGGTTTTTGAATCAGACACCAAAAACAAAAGCAACAAAAGCAAAAATAAATAAGTGGGACTAGATCATATTAAAAAGCTTCTGCACAACAAACGAAAACCACCAACAAAATGAAAAGGCCACTTACCTCATGGGAAAATATGTTTGCAAATCATATATCTGGCAAGGGGCTAATATTCAAAATATATGAAGAACTCCTACCACTCAAAAGCAAAAAAAAACCAAACAATTGCATTACAGAATGGTCAGATTACATAGGGTCCCATAGGCAATAATGAAGACTTGGATATATATATATATGTATATATATACATATATATATATATACACACACATACTTGGGTATATATATATAATATTTATGTTTATACATAATATATATTTATAAATATATATATTTATATTTAAGTTTCTCCCACCTTAAGCAAGGGCTTCTTCCATTATATCTTATACAGCAACTCCTCAAATTTCCCAACACCTACTCTTACTGTCTTCATTTCTCCTCTGTTATTTCACTGATTTCCAGGGTATCAGTTTCTTAATGCTGCTATAACAAATGACCACAAACTGAGGGGCTTAAAGTAACTAACAATACACACTTATTTTATTAGCATTCTTGAGATCAGAACTCTAAGACCAGTCTCACTGAATTAAAATCGAAGTGTCCTCAGGGCTACATTCCTTCTGGAGCCTCTAAGGGAGAATCTGTTGCCTTGTTTTTTCCAGCTTCATGAGGTTGTCCACATTTCTTGATTCCCAGTCCCCTTCCAACTTCAAACCCAACAGCTTAGCATTTTCAAAGCTCTCTTTGACTCTGACCCTCCTGCCTCCCTCTTTTACTTATAAGGACTCTTGTGCCTACACTTGGCCCACCCAGATGTTCCTGGATATCTCCTCACCTCAAAATCATCAACTTAATCCATCTGCAGAGTCCTTTTTGCCATTTAGGTGACAACTTCACAGGTTCTGGAATTTAGGACATGGATATTTGGGGAGGCTGTTATTCTGTCTACCATACTCAGTAATCTGGTTTCCCACCACTCTACCAAAAATACTTTCCCCAAGGTTACCAATGACCTCTATATTTTTAGTTTCCTTAGAATATGTCTGTTTGGGTTGACCTCTCAGCTGCCCTACATGCAACCACTTCACTTCTTCCTTGGGGAGCAGCCTCCATGAGCACATATTCTCCAGAGCTTCTCTGCTTCTTTACTAGCAGCTCCTTCTCAAGCTCCTTTGCCGAGGGGGCTGCCTCTAACCATTAGTGTTCAAAGTCCTGGCTGCGTGAGGCACAGTTGTTCTTCCTCCCTGAGAGTGACCATCCTCTTGAAAGTAGTGCCCCCTTTGGTCCCATGATAAAGAAGGAGGTGCATAGAGACATCCTTGTTTCAACAGCCATCTGCGTGACGGTGGCCCCCAAGTTGACATTTCCACGTCAGGCTTCTCTTCTGGGATCCCAGAACAGATAGTTCATCTGCCTTTTTAGTATTTCCACTCAGGGATCAAGATGCAAGCCACGTCCCCAGGATGCAAGTTTTTCCCCAGGAACAAACTGTTCCTTCAGTGTCACCTGTTTGTGTAAGCCATTTTCCAGTTAGATTTCTGGTTGGAATTCGAGGAGTCGTCCTTATCTCCTTCACTCTCCATAAAAACTTCCTCCCAAAGTCCTGCCAATTCTGTCACACATTTATCTCTGATATCCATGAGTTTCTCTCCATCACCAGTGGCTTCATCTCTTGCCTGAGCTGCTGTGAGAGTCCCCTCACCATGTCCCTGCAGTCACTTTGCTTCCATCCAGCCCCAGTGCATTCCCCATACTGCTGTCTGAGTGATCTTGTTAGAACAGAAAGCTGACTTTGTCACTTCTCTGCTCAAAGGCCATTAATCTAACAAGCATATAGCCACGCTGCTTTGGGCCATCGTTACCAAGGACCTGTGAAATTGCATGAGACCTGGAAAAAAATTATTGCCTCCATGCTACAAAAGAAATAGTCACAGAATGTTTAACTGAATATCTATGAAGCATGATATGCCAACTAGCAATTCAAGTGTACATGTATATTTTGTGTGTGTGTGTGTGTGTGTATATATATATATATATATATATATACTCAATTTTAAATCAGAAAACAAAAGGAATAATTTTGTCATATGAAAACTCAATTTTTGAATTATAAAAAATACCGATTCTTTAAAAAAATTACATCTGCATATTGAATGGGATGCCAATATATTTGAACGTGCTTACTATGTTAAGGAGGTGGAGCTTCTAAAAGTCAAAGTGTGTAGGGCCTATAAAAATCCTCAAATACTTCAGCCTCCAAGGCCTTCTTGCTGCTCTTACAATAAAGTCCCAGATCTTCAATGTGGCTTTCCAGCATGTCAGGGCTACATTTTGTAGCTTGTAGATGTGTCCATGTTGGAAGAATACATTGGCCTCCTAGGAGACCCCAGACCAGTACTTTTCAAATTGTAGTGTGCATCTGGACACCTAGGAAGTTTGTTACACTGCAGGTTCTGATTCAACAGGCCTGGGAGGGGCCTGAGACGCTGCAGTGTGTTTTTCACAAGCTCCCAGGTGATGGTGCTGCTTCTGGCCTACAAATTTGGTAGCAGGGCCCCAGAGGGCAGCCCTGCCTCTTTCCATTGGCTGCTTGCGTAATGCTAAGGGCTCCATGGGTCTAAGCTGGCTTAGAGCTTCAATGGCTAGGTGGTACTTGTAGTCTGATGGAAAATCTTTATGAGTCAAAAAGATGATTTGGGGGATTAGAAGATGAGAGAGTTAATATATGCAGGAGAGGCAAACAAATACACTTACCTTTACATCTGCTCGCGCTCTGGACATATGCTTGTGCAGCCCTGCGCTGCTCCCAAGCCTCTCTCCCTGATGTTGGAACCTGGCTGAGACTTTGCCTGTGTCACAGGTTTCATCAGGCAGTTTTATAATCATGTGCTCATCTACCTGTTTTAGGATTAAACTATAAATTCCTAGGTGGCCAAGATGAGCTCTTCTTCTCCATGGTAATCATTCAGCAGATAACAGTGAATAAAAGAATGATTTTTTAAAAAAAAGATTTTATTTATTTATTTGACAGAGAGAGACACAGCAAAAGAGGGAACACAAGCAAGGGGAGTGGGTGAGGGAGAAGCGGACTCCCCCACTGAGGAGGGAGCCCGATGCGGGACACTGATCCCAGGACCCTGGGATTATGACCTGAGCTGAAGGCAGATGCTTAACTGACTGAACCACCCAGGCAGCCCCCAAGAGTGATGTTAATACCTATTCAAGTATAACTTCCAGCCAGAAGGCAGCATTGTTCTGGAATGCCAGGAAATAATTCCATCCCATAGGACAACCGTGTACAGTAACTACAGTTGGGTTAGCTGTTTTGGCTCTCAGATGCCGTTTACCCAACAAATGGAAATACCACATAGCAACAGCTCTGTGAATGGCAGCCCTAGCTATAAGTGTTAAAAGAACACCCGTGCCTATCTAGAAATAGCTAGGGTAATGTAAGCTGTTTGTTCACGGTGGCTGGTGTTCGCTTATTGGCTTGTTTTGCCTGTTGTTTATGTTGTTGTTATATAATAATTTGTATTATAAGTAGTGATAACTTTGCTTCCAAAGTAATGAAGGATAAATGAAAATAATGAGTGCTACTATTTTTTTTTTTCGCTTGATGCTTTTCGAATACTATGTCATGTAGATGTGGGCTATCATTTGTCCATCCTGGCATTTAAACAGCAGAACCTGGCTTGACCTATATTACATTTAGCTTGTCACATAACCATCCAAGGGAAACTAAATCCATTAGGATCTCTCTGGAGATATAAAGCTGTCTATTTCCCAAACCCAGACTGTCTATCACGGATTCTTGCTCCCAGAAAGTCCTCCAGATACCAAAGATTTCATTTAATCAGTCAGCAATGATATTCCCTGAAATAAGAGTAATTGAAAATCCTGTTTAGGGGCGCCTGGGTGGCTCAGTGGGTTAAAGCCTCTGCCTTCGGCTCAGGTCATGATCTCAGGGTCCTGGGATCGAGGCCCATATCGGGCTCTCTGCTCAGCAGGGAGCCTGCTTCCTCCTCTCTCCCCTCTCTCTGTCTGCCTCTCTGCCTACTTGTAATCTCTCTCTCTGTGTCAAATAAATAAATAAAATCTTAAAAAAAAAGAAAAGAAAAAAAGAAAAGAAAATCCTGTTTAGTTTCAGTACTTCAATGGGCCCAAATTGTTTTCCAGGCTTTGCTCAGTCTATGTAAACAGTGTACCACTAAGTGAGCCCATTTTATGCCACAATGCCAGGCAGAACCATCTGCTCAAAGACATCAAATAACAAATCGAATCTGGGCCTGTGTCTAGCCAGAATGTTGCATGAAGAAGCCAGTAAAAACAACTGTATGGTCTTCCATCTTAGTACATTGTCAAAGGTCCCTCTTTATTTCCATATCATGAGCTTGCCAATGGGGATAACCATTAATTAACCTAATATATGGTCCTCTCCTTTTCTCTGACCACTTTGTTACTGACTTTGCAATTTACACATCCGGCTTCCCTCTGAAGACCTACTGGGAGTAAGTTACTAATTTAATTGTCAGGGTGGTCCCTTTAAAACAGGTACCTATGTTATGAAGTAAAATAAAAAGTTTTTTGCATGGTTTGTTCTGACCTCTAGTCAGTCCATGTTATAAAAGCCAAGGTTCAAGGACTATTTCATCAGAGGCTGGCCACAGGATATGCAACACCTTTTAGTCTGGGTATTTACAAATATTCACAGAGTGTACCTAATACAGAGTGGGTGATCAATAAATATTCCTTGAGTAGATGTACAATTGTTGCTGGATACCTAGCCATAAGAAGGGATGTAAACCCACACTATTTTTGACAATTTAATTAAAGTTAAAATGTTTGAGAATCAATTTTTTATTAATAAAAATATAAAATTTAATAAAAATATATTATTAGAGATTCTGGAACAGTAATTGAGTTATTGTATTTTTCCCCATCAGTGAATGACTTCTGTATTGAGAGAACATTTCAGTAACTACATGATTAGCACACTCTCCAGTAGCTGATTGTAATTAGTTTTCCTTAACAGATTTTATGTAGGAGTTGAGGCTTCACAGTGTTGAGAGAAGAATGTTTTGAGAGATTTGCAGTAGGGAGAATGGACACCAGAGTTTGGGCTCAGGCCAGAAATATCTGGTTCCAATTGCAGATTCCCAGAGAAGCAGACTAGAGTTGGCCTTGTGGAGGGTATCCATTCAGAGGAATAAGGTAAGGAGGAGGGTGGAGGTCCTAAACTATGTAAGTGATGCACTTTCTGCCTCTATTCCCAACTTACACACCAACTGAGAGGGCAGTGTGTTTTGAAGCTTCTTTTTAGCCCATCTTTGACTAGTTCAGTGGTTCTCACTTTTTTTTTTTTGGTCTCAGAAGACTTTTACAGCCTTAAAATTCTTGAGGACCCCAACATACTTTTGTTTATGTGGGTTTTATCTATCAATACCATATTCAAAATTAAAACTGAGAAAATTTATAAATATTTATTTGAAAATAACTATTATAGGACCATTAAATATTAACACAGAACATATCATCTTGTGAAAAATAACTCTTTCCCCAAAAATGCAGAAGATGTTTTCGCACATCTTTTTAATGTCTGGCTTAATAGAAGATAACAGGATTTGCATATTGACTTTTGCATTCTATCTGTTACTATATTACATATCACATAATGCCTGGGAAAGTCCACTGAATGAGAACAAAAAGGCAAATTAGGCCTCAGTATTGCCATAATAACTGTTTCCATCTGTGACTCCCCGAAAAGATCTTAGGGACCCCCATGGGTCCCTGAACCACATGTTGAGAACCACTACTTTAATTTATGAGTCCCATACTACTTTATATATCATTGGTGGTCCCATCTACCACAGTTGCTGTCTTTGACATTTAGCCCAGTGACCAGCCTAATTGGCTACCCCAACCATAGGCTTCCAACATTGGCACACACACACATCCACACACACAGAAGAATTGCAAATTATTCAGCTCTAGTGTGCTTTCTAAACTCCCAAGGTAAGTAAGTAAGTGAATGAATACACAACTGAATGAAAAAGTTAAACTCCTCCTCAATTTTAATATTTTCATTTACTTGATCTTAAAATTAGATTATAGTCCCTACCATGAACCTGGATTAGCTACATTCAATCTGAGGTTAACAGAGACTAGACAAACTTTTCGTTTTTTGTATGATCCTTTATCACTCTCCCAAACCTTATAAAATATGGAGGGAAAACTGCCACATGTTGGACTTCTAGTCAGCTACTATAATCCATTTGAATATTCATTCACTGACCACTTGCTCTTTCAACCAACAGACTTTTTATTCAAATCAAGGGATTCAAAATTTCAAAAGACAAGGTATCTGTCTTCTACAAACTCACAGTCAAATAGAATATGCTGTAATTCTATAATCCACGCATGCATTTATTCAGCATGCACTAATCCATTCAATAAATATTTATTGGGCACCTACTATGTGCCATCATTGAAGCAGGTGGAAAGAAGAACAATTTTCTTGCCTTGTGGAATTCAACCAACTGGGGCCACAAACCTGAATAAGTAGTTAAAATATGCTAAGTCACAATAAAAGTAGGTGCAAAACTCTATAGGAACCTGGAGGAGAAAAACGAATATTTGGCTAGGGAAGTTAAGGGAAGTTTCTAGCTTGGGAAGGAGCCAAAAAACAGATCACAATCTGTGATTTAAAAGAGCCAGTTTCTAATACCATCTCCACTACTTTCTGACCTTTTAAGCCTAAATCAAGGGGCTATGAAAACAAATGTGATCACATCCGTGCAGTGACCAGGACAGTGCTGACTATCCTCATTAGAGAAGTGATGGCATTCTTTAGGAGGAAGTGAATCCGGCATATATCCTAGGTGAGGAAACCCACACATGCAAAAGCAAGGAGACATGAAAGAGTGTGTTTTCCTAGAAATGAATGAAATTAAACAAAATTGATAAAGTTGGAAGTGTAAAATACCAGAAGGTCCTTACAGAGGTAAGATTGGAATTTTATTGCTTTTGTTCAAATATCACTCCCTACAACACCTGCAGAGAAAAAAATGTAAGATATAAACACGTGACAAAGTACATCACGATGCTGAAAAAAGATAAAGAGGAGTAATTTTCTGAGAATGAGCCTAGGTAACTTTTCATAGGTATTATCAACAAGTGAGTCTGCATGGAAATGGGCATTGTAGTGAGCTGGAAGCAAAGATATGCTCCCAAGATGCCTGACCCACTGTCATTTCTCCCTTTGGATGAAGATGTGGCTTTGTCAATTTGAATTGAATTAGGATCAAGAACAGAAAAGTACGTTTGTAAACATTCTCTTGAACAGAAGGCCATAGATTGTAAATTCTTCAGAGAGGAATTGTAAGTTTATTCATAACAGTGCGGTGGTGGCCCTTTCTCCAGATCTGAGGCGTCTCTGCCACGCAGGCGCAATGCTCTCAGAGCGGCTGTTCCCGCCAGAAATGCTGGAGGCTACAGGAAGCTGGGCTCCGTGGCCACTTGGTGTCTATATTAGCTTCTGAGGGCTGCCATAACAAACTACCACAAACACAGTGTTTAAAACAACAGAAATATGTTGTCTCACCCTCCTGGAGGCTAGAGTCTGAAGTCAAAATATGAGCAGTTCCGTGCTCCCTCTGAAACCTGACAGGGAGAATCCTTCTTTGCCCCTTCTGGGGGGCAGCCATCGATCCTTGGCATTCTTTGCCTTGTAACTACAGCTCTTCAATCTCTGCCTCCATAATCACATAGCCTTCTTCCTGTGTGACTGTTGTCCAAATGTCCCCTCTTCATAAGGACGCCCATCACTGGATTAGAGCCCACACTAACGACCTCACTTTGACTTAATCCCGGCCACAAAGACCAATTAACAAATAAGGTCACACTCATAGGTCCCAGGGGCTAGGACTTCAACATATTTTTTGGTGAAACATGATTCAACTCCTTACAGTATCCTTGGCTGTTTAATTTTGGAACCGAATCTCAAAATGGGTGTGTGCTGGCGGTGGTGGGACAGAGTCCCTCTCCCTACCTGTCCAAAACCTACCTGAAATTACACAAGGTCATAAAACCAAGATATCAGACTGGCTTTGAATCACAATTTAGGTATCATTTGTGAAGGGAGAAGTGATTTGCTATGTCTGGAGAATAAGTCTGGGCCAAATTATGAATCATAAAGGTATTTGTACATGACCATTTAAGCAATGAGGTATGATTGGTATTTTTAACTCACAGAGGAACAAGACTCAGCCTGTGTCATAGGAAAGTTGATCTGTCAATAGTATGAGTGACAAATGGTCCAGGAAAATGTAAAGGCAGAAAGAGCGGTTGGGGTCTGGAGAAAGAACCTGGCTGGCAAGGGCTGGGGATATGTGTGTATATGGCAATAGATGGATATGCCAGACAAAACAGTGACCCTAAAGAGGAGGGAAAGAATGGTTAGGAACATTCTGAGTGCACCATTGTATCTGACTGGTAAGAAAGACAGAGGAATTGATATTAATTCTGGGATGATGAGCTTGGTTAAGTGGGTGGGATGTGTCACCATTAATTGGGACAGAGAGCTCAGGAAAAAATGCAGATTTTTTGAAGGGGTGAAGAAATTACAATACAGAAGATGCTATACAGGGATAATAAATATGTAAGTTTTATTAAAAACATTTAGGAAAAACCTTGTTTGTCTGTTATGTGAGGACACTAAGACACAGCATCTTCTACTGTAAAGGCTTGCGATGACCGTGCTCAAAGTGTCCCAAAGGACTGATTTTTCCTTTTTACTGTCAACTTGCTCCACTCCCCCACAGCCAGTCTCGTCTTCTCTACCTTAGTGGGTGGCACCATGATTTACCTATTTTTTGAGTCATACATCTGGAATCTTCCCAATGCCTCTCTCTTCCAAAACTCTCATTATCTAGTCATCAAGTCTTGTCCATTCCATCTTGTAAATCTCTTGAATTGATCCTACTTCTCCATTTCCATGGTCTCTTCTTTATTGAAGGTTGTAGCCCCCTCTCATCTGTTTTATTACACCATTAGCACCTTACCAAGTCAATCTCAGTGCACTTTAACTCATTCCAACTATATAGTCAAGGTACTCTCTGCACAATGCAAGTCTGATCACATTGCTATGAGACTGTTTATCTATGATAAGACCTGTCCCTTCCCCCTATCTCACTGCCTGTTAGATAAAGTCCAAACTCCATAACCTGACCTACAGAATCTTGTTTTTGCCCCTGCTTACCTCCAGACTTTGTCTCTTTCTATATTGCCCTCCTTGTCAGTACATTTTAGCATGTTTAAGGATTTTGGAACTTTCTAACTTCCGAATACACCTTCTATCTTCTTTGTATGATGTTTCCTCCACCGGCTCCCCTGGACTCATGGCCCCTTTCATGTTCTCCCTGACGCTTCTGTGCCCATATCATCCTCCTTTCTCTCTCCCACTTCCGTATCACGACACACTTCCCCTATTACACTTATTAACGCTATGTGTCATTTTTGACTCAGCTGACCCTCCCCCAAGTCACCAGCAACCTCCTTGAGGACAGAACACCCAAATTCCAACCCATAAACAGACAGAACATCTATTTTATTTCATGCACTATGTTTTTGCTCAAGATCCAAGATGAATGGGTTACTCTTCTCAAGTTTATGAAACCTGTGGACCAAAGAATTGGATTATTCAGACATTGAAAAGAAGCTTACAGCCTAATAGGAGAGTCAAGGTAAATGAAAATGTAAAAAGAAAAAATAAGTTGGTACAGTCAAAAATGAATTATTACAGGTCAGAATTTAATGTGTTTGGTTAAAAGCTACTGCAAGACACACAGGCTAGAGTAGCTGCAGTATTATCTTTAAAGCAAACCGTACAGATCAAAACAGAACAAAGTGAGAGTGAATTTCCAAATATAAAAATGATGACATTTTTTAGTTCTTTTGAAGAAGAAGTCAGTAGACCAATACATTGCTTTTGACATTTTATTTGCACCAACTAAAGTAGCTTTCAACTCTGCTTTTCTCCAGTCAAAATAGAGGAGTGGTATAAAAATAAATGTATTTTAAAAAATAGTGGAGTAGGTAAGCTATCCATTTTCTGATCAGAATTGACCTCTAGGAACAACTGACTTGGCTGTGACTGATGGCAAAGATGTTTCCACTGCCCTCCACACCTGCAATCCACCCACGTTCATTTCTCACTGGCATTAGTGCAGTCAGGTCCAAAGTGAACTCCCCTACTCCCCTCTTGCTCTCCAGGAAAGTATGATCTTCTTACTCTGTTCTCCACACAGCAGTAGACTATTCTTAGGATAGATGTTTTACTTTCTGCTTAAAATCCTTCAATGGCTTCCCACTTCATTAGAATAAAATCCAGACTTCTCTCCTGATCATGAAGGCCTGCATGATCTGGCTCCTATCTTATGGGACTCATTACCCTGCAGCAGCACTGGTCACTGGACTTTCATTAAGATGTCTGCCCAGTCATGTCAAGATCTTTCAACCCCCAGGGCTTTGCTCTTCCTGTTTCCTCTGCCCAGAAATTTTCTACCTCTTCTCAAAATGACAGCTTCTTTCATCTTTGGATCTCAGCTTAAATATTACCTTCCCTTGGAGAACTTATCAGCTTTCAGCCTCTAAAGATGGCCCTGCTTTTGTCTTCTCCTCTGTTCATTTGTTTTTATAGCATTAATTTTGTTTAATCTTTGATTAGTCTTTGTTTATTTTTAATGAATTAGTTAATTGGTCTTTTGGGCTCTCTCTCATGCTAGAAAGGGAGCTCCATAAAGAAAGGGACATCTCTGACTCATTCATTTTGGCATTTAGTGTTCGTTTTATGTTATAGTCATAGAAATTTTTACCATTTTAGGTATATTATTATAATTATATTAACCAATTTAATCATATTTTTATGGGTACTTTTTACTGACTTTATATCTTCGTTACTGAAGTTTTTTTAAGATTTTATTTATTTACTTATTTATTTATTTGAGAGAGAGAGAGCATGAGAGAGTATGAGAGAGGAGAAGGTCAGAGGGAGAAGCAGACTCCCCGTGGAGCTGGGAGCCCGATGCAGGACTCCATCCCAGGACTCTGGGATCATGACCTGAGCCAGAGGCAGTTGCTTAACCAACTGAGCCACCCAGGCACCCTTTCTTTACTGAAGTTTTAGGAAAGTAAAAATCTTAGTAATAAGGTACTTAATATCAATTTATTCAATAAGTGAATGTCTTAAATAATTATTATCCAATAGAAGACACTTAAAAGGGTAATATTAAAGTATCCGAAAAAAATTGTCCAGACAATCCATTGTGTTAAGACAACACAAATGAATTCTGCAGTCTATAATAACCTTAAAAATAAAAGTCTAATAACCAGCCTGTTGGATAGAGATTTCACTTTCTTTTTTAAATCAGTAATCCAGTCTTGTATGTTAGCATCTGCTTGAAACAAATTATTTGTTTATGGGGATAGAATGCACTCAAAAGCATCTATGATGTATAACAACCTAGTCCTTATTATTTGGCTGTTGGCCTCAGTATAATTTTGATAGAAAGTTCCAGTGAAGAGGTTTTCAGAATTGATATTGAAGCATAATCCTGACCCATACTTCTCCTGTGTGGAAGTTTTCTTGCCACAGTGTCAAATGGCTATTGTGGTAGGTAAGCGACAAAAACGGCCACAATACCATGTATCTCCTTCCACTCAAAGGGGGAGTCTACTTTTCTGATTGTTGAGTCTCTGTTGGCCCTGGGAGTTGTTTTGATCAACAGAATATGGCAAAAGTAATAGTGTGTTGGCTAGCCTGTGGGAGGTTGAGAGAACACATGGAGAGAGACCTTAGTTCTTTAAGATATCCCAGCTGAACCCATCATAATCAGCCAGGCTGGCCAAAGTGCAAGTTGCCTGCAGATGCGTAAGAGAGCCCAGCTGTATTAGTTGCTAGGGCTGCTGTAACAAAACACCACAGACTAGCTGTCTGAAACAACACAAATTTACGTGTGCAAAGTTCTGGAGGCTCAAAGCCTGAGATCAAAGTGTTAGCAGGGTTAGCTCCTTCTGAGGGCTAGAAGGGAAGGATCTGTCATCCCCGGCTTCCCTCCTTGGCCCATAGACAGCTGCCTTCATGTTCACATCATGTTCTCCATATATTTCTGCATCGTCTTCTCTCTGCAAGTGGCTGTGTCCAAATTTCCTCTTCTCATAAGGATACCGATCACATTAGATCAGAGCCCAACCTAATGACTTCATTTTACCTTAATTACATCTGTAAAGATCCTATCTCCAAATATAGTAACATTCTGAGGTGCTGAGGGGTTTGGACTTCAACATATGAATTTGAGGGGATGAAGTCGGGGGCAGGGGTGTGGTGACATAATTCAGCTCATAATACCAACCCAAATCAACAAAGACAAGGAAAACTGCATAGCTCAAATCTACCTAGCCCAAACTGCTGATCCACGAAACAGAGAGCTAAATAAATAGTCATTGTTTTAAGTTACTAAGTTCTAAAGTAACTTGTTACACAGCAAAGGTTAACTGATAGAGCAATATTTAATTGAGTTTTAGTGTGTTTGCTACTTGGTTTATGACTGTAGACTATTGTAGTCCATTTGGGCTGCTCTAATAAAATACCACAGGTGGGTGGCTTAAAAGCAAACATTCATTTCTCAGCGTTCTGGAGGCTGGGAGGTGCAAGAGCCAGACGCTGGCAGTTTTGATGTCTAAGGAGAGCCTGCTTCCGAATTCATAAGATGGCTGTCTTCTCCCTGTGTCCTCACGTGACGAAAAGATGAGCGAGTTCTCTGTGATGTCTTTTAAAAGGAAAACAATCCCATTCATAAGGGGTCCCCTCTCTAATCTATTCATGTCTCAAAGATCCTGTCTCCTAATAACATTACTTGGAGATTACGTCTCAACATATAGATTTTGGGAGGGACACAAACTTTCAGTCTATAGCAGCAGACTTTCCAGATATTACTAAGTGAATTACAAGAGCTGTGCTGGTTCCATGGAAAACTTGCTATGACAAACATTCACTGGAAACATACACAATCTCTCTGGCACTCCAAGGATGACCTAGCTGTCATTTACCACAACTATTTAATTTTTTTCTTTCAGTTGATCCTTTGGGAAGTCCAATAGCAGTGATCACAGTAAGACCCCAAACTCAAATTTAGTACTTTCCAGTCAATATGTCTGCCAAAGGTATGTTCTTCGATGTAGATGCTTGTCCAAGTTTAACCCGATCTATTTTCTGAAAAATCAAATCAAGCACATCTCAGAGCTCCCACACATAGTAGAAATCACAGTTTATTTACTTTTACATGTAATGTTACATCTCTAAATGCCAATATTTTCACCAGAATAACCTGAGTCTTGCAAAGTTAAATTTCATGCTTGTCAGAAACATTTTCCCAATGGAATAAATATTAAAATGAGCAATTCTAAAAAAAAAAAAAAGAGCAATTCTACTTTTTGGCAGAGACTGTTAAATGTGTTTGGTCATCAAATTGACTTCATATTCCAAAGGATAACCTAATGTTTTTGACAATGTCTCAAAGCTCTTATGAATCTCCTAGCCAACTGTTGCTTAGGAGGGCAGTTTCTTCACCTAGCAGGAAGTTTTTCTAGTTAACTCAACTTAGAATCCCATATTGACGTCTTTTAATTTTTTCCTACATATTTAAGCACAGCTAAAATTGTTACCAAGGGATGTTCTAAAAGTCCTACCTGGTTAAGTAGCCTTATTACTCTCATGCTGGGAAACTGATATTTGATTATTCTAATTTTAACTATATTAAAATCCTACCATGCATATTACACATCTTATTGAGCAATTTTATGAAGAATTTGACAACAGTATGTGGAAAACACTGAGAATTGTGATGTTTTGCTTTTGAAGGACCATTACTCGTGTTCTAAAATGCAGTTTAAACCCTGGTCAATTTAATTTTTATTTTAAAAAAATTTTTTAGAAAACTTAGTTTCTTTGGGATTTTTCACCAAAAATCATGGGCAATCTTAGTCTCAGAAGTACCGCTGTAGGGCACCTGGGTGGCTCAGTTGGTTAAGTGTTGGACCCTTGATCTCAGCTCAAGTTTTGATCTCAGTGTTGTGAATTCAAGCCCTGCACTGGGCTCCAAATCGGGGTGTGGAACCTACTTAAACCATCAACAACAACAACAATAACAAAAGTACCACTGTGCTCCCACTACCACAGGTTCTTACTGTACTGAGGGCTAGTTACTGTTTTGCTTCAAAGTGTCAACATTTTTCCTGTGGTTGTCTGGGGAGATGGTTAGGTTTTGCCACTCCTTGAAATTCACACTGCATTCCTTTTTGCATTGGCTGTGATTGGGCATCTGCCATTTCCTATGCTCCAGGAAGTCTGCTGCTTTGACTGGTCTCTATTTCAGTTTGTTAATATGCAAAGTTTATCTGGTTTAGGGTGTAGATTAAGTCCTAGATAATTTCATCTCTATTTGCAAATTGACTGTACCAAATAAGAGACTAACGTCCATAGTAGGCTGCCCAGAAACCCTTTGGTGCTCTGACCTTTCATTTCCATAGTCTGTAGTTGGGGAAAGTTGGTTTGGCATCTAATGATCACTTCTTTGGTTCAGAGCCTCATTCCATCTTCCATCTCTGGCAATATAACAACCTCTCTACCATTTCCTTCCTTCCCTTCTTCCTTCCTTCCTTCCTACCTTCCCCCCTCCCTCCCACCTTCCCTCCCTTTCTTCCTTCCTTCTTTCCATCCATCCATCCTAATTGTCTTTTAATCATCACATGTTGGAGGGTATGGGAGTTCTTCAGTTTCACTTTGCTTCCTTCCCCACTCTAGATATGTTCTAGTTCCCTCAGGGGTTTCTTTCATAATCTGATTTCCTTGACTTTGGGTGCCTGGGTGGCTCAGTGGGTTAAAGCCTCTGCCTTCAGCTCAGGTCATAATCTCAGGGTCCTGGGATGGAGTCCCACATCAGGCTCTCTGCACAGCAGGGAGCCTGCTTCCTCTTCTCTCTGCCTGCCTCTCTGCCTACTTTTGATCTCTCTCTCAGTCAAATAAATAAATAAAATCTTCAAAAAAAAATAATTTCCTTGACTTTGCCAGAACCAACAAGGAAGTATTTCCTAAACAAGAAAGTCTATGTGCCAGACCATATTAGATAATTTTTTTCTCCAGATTTTTCTAACTTAAAGAGACATTGATGTCTATATTCTTGCAAAAATTACCATTGGAATCACTCTTTTCAAGGCTTCTGACAGCCTCTCATGTTCATAAAATACTTCTTCACACTCAACAAATTTTCCAGAGATCTGCAGAGAAATGTTTCTCCGTCCAGGAATATCACCTTGTTAAAAAACAAACAAATAAAAAGCATGTCCAGAAACAGCAGCCAGATTTGTTCCTTTACATTCCTCTACTTTGCTATTTCAAAAATAGCCTTCTGAGTTTGTGATCGCTATGACTTCAGGGGCCAGAACACAGAACGTTAATCCAAACAAATGCTTGTGACAGTTTTTTAATGATAAATGTAATTGATGTCAGCTAAACTAATCGGTCATTGAGATGGGCAGAACAATCTTGAAGAAGGCTTTGTTAGGGGACCATCTTTGGGGTATCAGATACCACCTGTGACCGCCTATATTGTTAGGTATGTGAAAAGCACTAAATATTTGACCATCCTAAAAACCTTTTAAGGTATCAGACAATCCGAGAAATTCAGACAAATGGGGGGTTTTAGGGTTTTTAACAAGCAGGAAGTAAAAATACTTCAATGACTGGGATGTATTCCTTGAAACAAATATGGAAGGAATCAATATTTATTAAGCATTTACTTTAGGGGAGGCACTTTACAAAATGCTCTCTTTGTTCCTCACCATAAGCTTTTAAGTAAGTGTGATATCTCTATGTTATAAATGGGAAAACCAAGGCCTAAAGATGTTCAGTCACCTGCCAAAGGTCACATTGTGCCCTGGTTAGTGTGCAGGTAGTGAGAGCCAGGACTGGAAACCAGTTCTTGCTCCAAAGATCCTGCTTATCCCCTCTATTCACATTTCCTAAGCAGCAGAAGTAAAGAGAAAAGGCAAGGAGGTAGGATTGGTCTATCTTAATCATACTTCCATGATTTATTTTCTATGTAGACTAGGGAAGGCCCTAGGAAAACAATGTACGTATTGTGTAGGACAGCAAAGCATGAAGGTGGAGACACTGAATGTATATATACGTTTTCCACACATGTACATGATGATTGAGAAGAATAACATCAAAATCGAAGTCTATTACTTAGGATCAAGTAAAATGAATCAAGGACCCTGAACATCTGCTTTCAGCTGCAGAGACCATCAGAGATACAGTGGAGTGGGTAAGAACATGGGCTTCTCAGCCAGACTGTCCACGGCCAAGTCCCCATCTTCCTCTCACCAGAGGTGCAGCTGCAGGCCAGTTACTTAGCGTCCTTGTGTGAGAGTTTCCTCATTCATAAAATGGAGTTTCAAAGAACAGCTTATCCTGTGGGGTTAAAGGAATTAAAGGAGCAGCACACAAATAGGAAGCACTTAAAGCATGCTGCCTCTCATTTTCTTGTGCCTTGAATCTCAAAAGTCCTATAAATCCTTGTCATAACAGGGGCCGTCAGAACTGATGGGAGTACTGTTAGACTGTCTTAGGAGTCCCCAAGATATTTCACTAGGTTCCCAGGAACACAATCAAAATTAGAAATAGTGAGTAGAAAGCTAGTATGAAGCAGTGATTCAGACAGCAGGCCATCAAGCCATTTGTTCCTACAGACCAGTGTTGGAACCCTGATTCTATCACCTAGTAAAAATGGAACCAGGGTAACCCAGGTGGCCATTTTTCCATATCTGTATAATGGGAGAAAACTAACTACCTCACAGAATAGGAATTCCTTCTCTTGGTGTCTTTTGAGTTCACCTACTCAGATCTTTTATTGATAATGTCTCAAATCTGTGTGGTATATTTCAGTTTAGTTGCCTCACATCCATTTCTTCCATAAAACAACTTTGCAAGACAGGCTTCAGAACCCTTGGATTGAAGAGATAAACTGGATGTACTCATGCTCACAAAGTTCCTAAGTAATTGAGCTAGAACTTGAATCCAGTTCTTCTCCTGAGTAAAGTCTTCTATACTAGTTTCTCATGTTCCCCTACTTTCTTCTGAATGTCCTCAGGAGAATTTTTTAGGGATATGCAGGCCAGGACTCATATACGCTTCCACCAAGTATGTTACATCGATCAAAGTGAAGCAAAGAAATAAAGTCTTTCCTAAAAGCAAGTAGATCGTTTCAGAGTAAAGAAGAAAGAAACACAATGATATGCTTCATCTTTTGTAAATATCTTTCATTTGCTGTTCTCCAGACAGTAAGAATCATATGACAGATTAGTTTACAGAGTTCCCATTGAGACCTATGAACCAAAAAAGGTAGGCAGGAAAATCAAATGAGCAGACAAAGTTTTTACATTTTATGTTTTCATTTATTTTTTAAAATATATTGTTTTCATACACATAACAATATGAACATTGAGAAATCATTTTAAAACCCAGTAGAAATATGATTAAATTACCAAAAGGACAGTTGATAGGGATGTGTAGATAATTACTATGATTTTTTTTTCTCTTTTGCCCTAATCCACTGTCAATAACTTATTCCAGTGGTAGAAGCTGACATTTACTTTCTTACCTTTTTTAAACTCCTGGGTTTTGCCTGAAGTTCAGTTTCCAGGAAATGTCTCCCCATTCGGGGTCACTGTCTACCACAGCCTCAAATTCTGCCTGAGGCCTTTGCCCATGTACACAATCGGACAACTCATCGTCTGTTCAGGCTGGTTTAGTGGACAGTGTCCATGTGACCAAATTATAACCCTCGGAAAAGAGCTGGAATGAAAGAGAACAGATATTACCCACTCAGGGATGGGGTTTAGCGTAGGAAACCAAGGACGTCCGTGGGCCATGCTCACCAGTTTTGCCAGCAGGCTCAGATTTTTGCATTTTGGTCTCTTGTATCTGTCATGCTCGTTTTTAAAGAGTGCTGAGAAGCAGAAAGCAGAAAACCAAGTCTTTTTATCCCGCGTAGGCAGTCCTGCTGATATTCACAGGGAGAAGTTTAAACAGAGGTAGAAGATCAGGATGTGATAACAACCACTTACTCCCGGGTGGAAAGCAAATAAGGGGGAGGTACAGGTCAAATAGAAATTCCTTAACAAGCCAAAAAGACCAAAGAAATAAAATTGTGTATCAAAGATACAGAGATTGATTTTTGGTTAATGAAACTAACAGGATTGATTAAATGTCTTTCCTCAAATGATGCAGCTAAATGCCTGGATATTTCTTAACTTCATCCAAGATCACACATTCCTCCTCCCACACTGAAGAGGCCCCTATAACTTAGAAAGTCGGGACTTTTTCTGCTGTTCACTGTGACTATTTTGTGAGCTTGTTTATCAGCTTTGCAGATGCGTTTTGAGGCCTTTCGTCGGTTCGGGACCACAAGTGAGCGTGTGGTGCAGAAAAGACCTCACCATGCAATTTAACAGATTCCCAAAAAAGGAACAAAAATCCTGAGAGAAGGCATTCATAACAGTAAAAATTATGGTTGGTGAAACTTGGCTGAATTGGCTGAGGAATTCTTCATCTTTCTAAAAAGATCTGCCTCGTGTATTGGGGTTAAGTTCAGCCCTGAAAGGGCCTATTTGAAATCATGCTGTTCTTGCATCTGGCTGAGGACATTCTACCCCAAATTAACCACCTACAAATGCCATTTTTAGTCTCTCACCATTTGATGCAGACAAGGGTTCACACCCTTTGAAGCACAATTCTTTATAGTTGCGATAGAGTCAACAAGCACTGGAACACTCGTTGTGTTCTGATTAAGTGAATATTCTGCTTGGATAAAATATTACCCACAACCAATTTTTTTCAGTGCTTATTTCTTAAAAACCATGATAATATGCATTAGATTAGTTATCTCTGCTTTGGAAATCAGAGTGTACTGAATGTAATTTAATGATTTCTTATATAATGGTAACCTGAAAGCAGAGTAATATATTAAATATCTTTAAAAATTTCCTTCTGAATCTGAATCTGTAATCACTAGAAACTCCAGGGTCCTGGAAATAGAATATAAATAAGGAAATATCTGACTAAGGAATCCTGCCTCCAAAAAAAAAAATGCATTCGATGGTTTTAAATATCTAAATATGTTTTCAGTTTCCATTATGATTATTAAATATATATATCCTAATATATGATGTTGATGTGTGATATATCCCAATATGTGATGTTGAAGAGGATGATGACTTATTCCAAGCTAAGTCTATATTCGTAAAGGTCTACTTATAAAAAATGGCGTGATTTATGTACATAGCAGCATTATTCCTAATAGCTGGAAGATAGAAACAGTTAAGTATCTATCAACAGATGACTGGATAAACACACTGTGGTATATACATATAAAGGCATAATACTCACCTTATTCATACAATGGAAGGTTATCCAGCTTTAAAAAGGAAGGAAATCCTGTCACATGCTACAACATAGATAAACCATGAGGATATTAAGCTAAGTGAAATAAACCCCACACACGAGGACACAAATATGGCATAATTCTACTTCTATGAAAAACCTAGAGTAGTCAAATTCATAGAAAGGGAAAGTAGAATGATAATTGCCAAGAATGGGAGCGGGGGGGTTGATGAAGAATTACTGCTTAATGGATACAGAGTTTCCAGAAATTGGTGGCACAACAATGGGACTGTATTTAACATGATTGAACCATACGTACTCTTAAAAATGGTCAAGAGGGTACATTTTGTTATGTGTATTTTACCACAATTTAAAACTTTTTTGAATTATAAATTCTATGATTTAAGCTTCCAATTTTGTCATTTTCTTCTCTTATAGATTCATATGTAGAAAAAAATTAGATTGATGAGAGGATGGAGTTAAGATTTCACTCTACAGGAAGCATGTAGTAAAACAGGAGCTTGACTATACAGTAACCTTGGTTTCCCTTTTATAGCACATAGTGTTGATGAGAAATACGTTCTTTCTACCAGAAGTCAAGGAAGAGATTATTTTCCTAAAGGTTTGTTGTTCCTTAAAACTTTCTTATTCCGTTAATTTTCTCACCTCTCTTTTGTTTCTTTCTTCTTTTTTTTTTTAAGATTTTGTTTATTTATTTGACAGAGAGAGAGAGATCACAAGTAGGCAGAGAGGCAGGCAGAGAAGAGGGAGAAGCAGGCTCCCGGCTGAGCAGAGAGCCCAATGAGGGCCTCTATCCCAGGATCCTGAGATCATGACCTGAGCTGAAGGCAGAGGCTTTAACTCACTGAGCCACCCAGGCGCCCTGTTTTGTTTCTTTCATTTCTTCATCCCCACCGACTCTACCCATTGTCTACTCAGTATGCTCATGCTCCTTGAAAGCCATTTGCCTGATTTGCCTCCATCCACTTCTTACCTTTTCCTAGTTCTTCATATAGACAATTGTGGATTTATATACAAGTTGGGGTTAACTGGGAAGTAGTTTGTAAGAGAAGGTAGGCAATTCAAGATGCTAGTTAGGAAGCTTAAGCTGCTGAATGGGGATTAAATATTCAAGCCCGGATCTGAGAGAGGAGGGAGTGGGCCAAGTGATGGTGAGATGGCTAGACCAGGAGCCAAAGGAAAAGAGAAGTCAGAAGACCAAATTAGAGATAAGGTCTTCAGCTAAAGGTGCAAATTGACCTAACAGAACACCACCTTTGGAGGCAATGAATACAGGATGCAAACATGGATAGTGCCAAACTTTTATATGTGTTTCCAGGATGCATCCTTATAATAGGAGGATTCCATTGACAACAGCCTTGTTTTAGGTGTTACAACCAACACACAACCTGTATTCCAGCCATCTATCTTCATTATAGCTCTACTGAACTATTTACTCCTTCATGTTTCCATTATTTTAGGAATACTACTCTCGGTCTGATACAACGCTGTCCAAAAGAACTTTTTCTGTTGATGGAACCGTTCTATATTGCATAATCCAGTACAGTAGCCACTAGCCACATGGGACTAGAGACTGATCTATTGGACGTCATAGGTCTAGAATGTTCTTCCCTATTTCCAGATCTGTTGCATCTCTACTTCCTTCCTTTCCGTGTCTAACACTGTAGCAAATACTGTCAGTGTTTCACGCAGAGCCCCTCAGGTCCCTTTTATTGCTTCTGTGTGCCTTTCTTGGCTTCTCAGTTTTTGCTTCTAATAACTTATACCTATGACTCTTGAAAGACTGTCCTGTAAGTACTGGAGCCATTGTGCATGCAAGGGAAGAGGTCCAAGACGCCGGGAGTTTAGGTCCTGCTCCATCTCCTCACCGCAGCTCCAAGGCAGCCCTCAGTCCCTGAATGACCAGGGCAGGATCATGAAAACCCAGCTTTCTTTGGATCAGGCCAATCCTGAAGTAGAACTCACACTCACAAGTTCTCCCCAGTATTAGGTTCAAGCTACTTCTGCAGGACTTGGAAATCTTGCCCTTATGCTTGGTTGCTTTCCCTTCCTTGTCTGCTTCCTTACTAGGTTCTTCTGGCAATACTTCCTTAATAAATCACTTGTACGTGAATCTTCATATTAGGGTCTGTGTCTAGGGAATTTTAAGACAAACTGAAATGCCAATTCCTCTGTGAAACTTTCCCCAGTTCCCCAATCAAAATTAATCTCAAAGTCCTATAAGCTGCCACTTTATTTAAATTTCTAGTATAACACCAAGTAAATGTCAATTATATTCATAACTGGGTCCCCAACCAGAAAGTGAGCTATTTGTGGGTAGGGATCATGTCATATTCATCCTCATATCCTCTTTTTTAATATCTTGTGTGTTATAAGTTCTATAAAGTATTTATTGAATTTACTCGACTATAAAGGAAAATGTGGGCATTGTGACTTTTTCACTATTTTTAATAAAAATATGTAATGATTTATGGTTATTAAAATTTGTAGAAAAGAGAGTTTGTTGCCAGAAGGTATTTATTCAATGTACTATAGATTTTTTCCATATTCAGTGATGATGGCTAGCACTTTTTAAATTTGAAAGAGGTTAACATAAAAATATGGCTTACCAAAAAATGGCTCATGTACTCATTGACAGTGACAATGCTTCCTGATTTTTATGAGTTCTTCAAACTTTAGAGTCTTTAGAAATTCAACTGAGAATGATTCAGTTATATCACTGAGCCAAATCAGGGCAGCACACACAGTAGAAAGAAAAAGCCACATCTTTCGCATCTTTTGATGATCATAAGTTAATAAAACATGGACCAAGTTGAATATCTTGTAGCTATTTAAAAACATGTAAGTGAAGATACTCAAAAATAGTTATCAAATGGACAAATAAATAATGTTTAATGCCAAAGAAAACTAGATCACAGAGTAGTATATATTTCTAAAAATGAAATATATATGCATATAGGAAATAAAAAACAGAAAAAATGTTAAAAATGGTTGGCTCTGAATAGTGCCATTTAAGGTGGCTTCTTTTTCTTTCTTCAGTCTTTGTTGATTTTTCCACATTTTTTTTTTGGTTTATTTATTTGTTAAATAATCTCTATACCCGATATGGGGCTTGAACTCACAACCCCCAAGATCAGAGTTGCATGTTCCACTGACTGAGCCAGCCAGACAACACGATTTTCTACATTTTTCTACAATGAAGATGTGCAATTTTGAAATAAGAAAACAAATATATTTTTAAAAGCCTCTAGTTACATTCACAACTTTCCAGTGTTGGTTACTCCAAAAACCAGCAACAATAATCAAATAAAAATGTAGGTTTATATACAGAGGAATAAAAATGATAATAACAGTGGTTTTGCTCATTGAGAATCATTTACAATTCAGTCAGTTGCAGAGTAATCTGCTTCTGAAAGCTGGATCCTTTGAGTCAAGAAACTCATGGAATGATTTGTTATGATAGAGATGGAACCCAACACAAACCACAGGGAGCTCATTCAGTTGTACAATTTGATCCTTTCCTTAAGCACTTTCACATAGGTATGCAGTTTACATGCAAAGCCTATGTCCTTGTGGCAAAATGCACCAATTCATCCTTTTGAACATTTTGTTAGCAATTCAGATGCATCATTGTTAGTTTGATTAAGTTGGAAAGTAACAAGTTAATTTGGCTAAAAGAACTTAACTAATCATACTATGCATCGTGGAACTATCTTTTAAATGGACTAAAATTATTAAGTCAGAAAGAAATAAGTCACCCAGAGAATTCCTATTGACCAAACAGCTCAGATTCTTCAAGGAAATATCCTAGCTTTTCCCTTTTAAATTCTACTTTGGCAATAAAATTATAAAAAAGGAACCTACTCTTCACCTCACTGTATGGAGAGGAGGAGGAGGATCTATGAGGCACAAAGTTTCTAAGTAAGTATAATATTAGATTCCTGTCCAAAAGAAAACTTTTGGTAAGTACATAGCTGTTGTTGAGGAGCAAGAATATTCTGTCCCCCAAGGTCCTTTCAGCCTGACTAAGAATCAGACTGACTCAAGAAAGATTAAGAGGAGAAAATCAAATTTAATGGCATATATACAGGGAATCCACACAGACATGGAAATTCCAAAGACAGTCAGGCCACATGAGGTATGTGTATACATGTCTTCCTGAACTGAGGAGAAAGGGGTAGGGGTGTGGGAATTCAAAAGGAAGGAATGTAACTCACAGGAAGTTGATAAAGAGTCAATGTTCCTTAAATGCTTGCTGGGCCACTGAGAAATAATGGGACATAGAGGACTTCGGTCAAACAGGCCTTGCAGGGCCCCTCCCTGTCTACTGCACCTGGCTCGTATCATACTATAGTTATCTGTGGAGCTAGCTCTCTTCATGGAGCAGGTCCTCATTCTTTTCAGGCAGTTTTAGGTATCGGAAAAGAGCTTTTCCTGAATCTGCTGAGTTCCGACTGCTTTTCCACTTGAAATAATCTTTATGTCAATGCAGAATATTTTGGGGAGGGGGGCTACCATCGTCCCCTACGATATATTTTTTAAATGTGTTCATCTTTATTTCCACATCTTATACATATAATAGCACTGAGAACTCAGAGGGCCTATTATCTTAATTTTTTTGATGTAGAATCTGAAGCCACAATTATGTCCTTTTAAAACCCAGCTCCCTTGTGAGCACAGCGGTCCTGACTCATATTGCAAGGGCATTCCAACCAGCATGGCCTTGAACACCTGAGGAATGGCCTGTAGATTAAAAGCTGAGAGAAAATAATACTTCTCTATCACCTCGGGAAACTGCCAAGTGTCCTCCTGCCTTGAGAACTTCTCCAAGGTGCTGGGCAGAAATGCTCCATTGCTGAGTCTAGTGGGGGGGGGGTGTGTGCAGCGCATGGCCCCACTCACACCACCACCTTGTCAGGGTGGTCTTTCCCGGAAGCCCTCAGAGGAGTACTGATTAGGACCAGAATTGCCATGCCACCCACACCATTCCCAGTGTCAGGACCCAGCCAGCTAAAGCATATTAGCCATCCTAAAATAATAAAAACAAATTAATGGAATTGCCTCAAGGGAAATCAAATTCTACTTATGGGCCCAGAGGCAGAAACAGCTGTTAAAATTCATTAAATTAGAAGTTCCTGTAGTAGCTTCTTGAGGATGTTTTTCAAAGTCTTGGGGCCACTACTATAAAAAAAAATCTAGTTGAACATTATTCATCAGAAAGTATTTTTGTGGGGAGGACATGGAGTGTATTTTGAAATCTTCATAGGCTGTAAGAGTGTTGGTTGGACCATTTCCAAAGTTTATATTTCAGTAGGCTTTGACAGATGGGCTCATTGTAGTTTTAAAATTTAAGAAGTGGAGAATCAATGGCTGCATTAAAAACCCCAAAATCCTTTCCACTGAGGATTGAAACCCCAAAAGCATTCCTCTGAGCATGATTTTCCTCATGAAAGAAACTTCTATAAGATGTTTATGGATTTTCACAAGTCTGATTACAAATTCTACAATAAAATTATTAGCTAATGACAAGGACAACTTAAACCTGTTACTTTTGTGGGGGGAGGTGCCTGGGTGGCTCAGTCAGTTAAGTGTCAGTTAAGGATCCAACTCTTGGTTTCTGCTCAGGTCATGATCTCAGGATCATGAGGTTGAGCCTCGAGTCAGGTTTGCTCCTCAGCTGGGAGTCTGGGATTCTCTCATCCTCTCCCTCTGCCCCTGCCGCTCACATTCTCCCTTTCATTCTCTCTCAAATTAATAAATAAAGCTTGGGGGGGGGAGAAAAAGATTCTCTCCCTCTGCTCTTTCCTGTTTGTTTTCTCTCTCTCTCTCTCTAAAATAAAAAAAAAATAAATAAAAAACAAAAATGTTGTGGGTTTTTTTTTTTTGAGTTTTTTATCTACCTTTTCTTCCAAGGATATTTCCATGCTGTTAAAAGGACTGTGCTTGTTATATAGGTGAACTATTTCAGGAAGAATTCTTACAATATCAGTAATAAAGGAATGTGTCTGACAAGGAAGGAAATGAATTTCACTGCTCTCATGCTTCAAATTCTTCATCTTAAAAAGGGACAATGGGGGTTCGATTAGATACTCTCTGAGGACTTCCTTGGTTTTGAGTTCCAGGAGACTAGAATTCTAAGAGTGCTCCTCAAGCCAGTGAGTAGCAGCCAGCTCTAACTGCACAGTTAACGCATTCATTCGGTTAGATTTTGAGGAGTGCTGACCTTGGGAAACCGTGATTATACATGTATCAGTTAAGCGGTTTGATTTTCAATAACAGGATTCAACTCCAGCTAACAACAAGTAAAGGGAGAATCATCATAGGTCATGGTGGGGCTCACAGACACAAAAGGAAACTTGCAGACGCAGAAGCCTGAGAGGAAGAGGAGCAGGACCTCTTAGGGGTCTAAGTGGCAGATATGCAGGACACTGCACTGGGACCAGTTGGCTCCAACCCTTTTTCTTCTGCCTTGTAGTCACTAGGTTCAAGAGTCAAAGTGTTGGGGAAAGACCATTGCTTAGATGATGCATTGATGTTCACTCCCCATTCTACCCTATTCCTGGGTCCCTTGGCTCACTCTAAAGGCTCAATAGCCACAAACTATATTCGCCAGTCTCCCTTGTGGCCAGTGTTCCAGAAGATTCTTAACTATTCAGCTAGTTGCATGCATTTGTGTGAGATTGGAAAGGCAGAAGTGAGGTGGACACCACATGTGTGGTGCTTCTGTGATTTCAGTTCCAGAGCGTGGATGTCAGGGTGTTTCATTTTTCTGCGAAAGCTCTAGCCAAGGTCCCAGGATCCAGCCATTAGCCTAATAGGTGTTGAGAGGCACGACGCAATCATTCATTTTGTTGGTGCAGATGTGTCACGGCTCTGGAGACAATAACCCAGCAGTGGCTTTTAATCCCCAGGTCACAGCTAAGCTGACATGTTCCTGGAGCCAATGGTTGGCATCCTGGCTTCCTCATTCCTCAGTTTTCTGATGGTAGTCATTCTATTTGTAGATAGGTTTTGTCCTGCCAGTAATTTCTGGAAATACAGTTCTCTGTCATAAATCCCCTCCTGCTTAAATAGCCAGAGAACATTCCATTAAAGTCCAGTTGGCCATGGTGGTTCCTACACCTGCCTCTGGGCTAGGGGAAGGCAGAACATGTTGAGCGGCATCCCCAACAAAATTATATACACAAGAGAAATAATTCTCCCAAAAGAAAGTAAGTTACCATATCATACAAAGGAGTTGGGAGTTGGGGAGTGGTGGGTTGTGGGTGGCAGGAAACAGCCCTCCTGCAAATAAATACAAAGATAATCAAATGAACATTGTTCAAGAGTGTATTGCAGACTCACTACACAAACCAAAGTTTTCTGAAGTCCTGAAATGTTACAGTGCATTAGGAAAGCATGACTTTCTGGAGGGAAAGAGCCAGGGAAGGCCTCGTAAAGTGACTTCTGATTCAGGTCTTAAGGCTCAAGTAAATAGGAAGGGCTTTCTAGGCAGTGGGGAATTGATAATTTATTGATTATTTAAGAAATTAAATTTATTCTAACTTAATTTTTATTGTGTATGGGGAAGGTGCAGTATCTACATTAAGATTGAGGGGTTGATTAAATAGTAAAGGGGAAAGTTTTGTTTTTTTAGTTTTTCTCAAATAGGTGTAAATATTGTAACTGGGAGGAAACCCTAAAATTAATGCAAACAATGGAAATGCAATAGATCCCATTTAGCTAGCAGAAGATTTCAAAAGCCCACCCTCTGCTTCCAAGCCCTACCCACAGGACCCACAGAAGCCGCTGCCTATCTCTGCCCTTTTTATTGCTGTATGTGTCCTGACCTCCTAAGGTAGAAATTGGACTTAATTCCTGAATGCATTCCAACTGCTAAGGGTTCACTTTCCATGGACTCTCACATCACCTGATTTTTTTTTTTTAATGACTTCCTAATATTCTTCCCGAACCTTGCTGTGCATCTCATTGTCACGGTCACTGGCTCATAGACTGGCCCCAAGGGATGTGAGCTTTGAGCCTCCAGGTACTTCTGCTTTCCCCAAGGGAAACCAGACCCCTATTATTTCTTTCTCAACTCCAGCTAAGGGCAGAGTTTTATTTCTGTCCTGCTCTGTGACTGCTATTTTTCTCACTCAGCCATTTCACACTTTTACCTGCACTGGAAATGCTGCCGAAACAGCACTGTCACAGTGAGGCTTTGACCCAACTCACACAATGTGTTTTATGTGCCACCTGGTAGCATCATCAAGAGCCGGAAGGGAAGGAAAACTAATACTAATTGAATTTCCATTATGTGGCAGGTACGCGTCTGAGCCCTTTCCCATGTGTTATTCATTTAATATAATTTATACAGTGGTTTGTAGCCCCCAGTCAATCATCCTTCCATCTGCATCAGCACTTCCCAGGGGCTGGCCATTGGCAAATTCAGTTTAATTAAATGCTTTCATCCCACCAATGCGCTTTCTCCCACTCATTCTGCTTTTCGATCCACCTCACCGGTCCTTGCTTTCACCACTGCCATCCTCAGACTCCGCTCCGGTCCCATCCCCCTGCCCTCCTCTTCTTTCCTGACTCCAATCTTTCTGTGGTGAAGTTCTGATCTCAGCTTCCAAGTTCAAGGCAGTTCTGAGTGAAATGTATCTATCTCCTCATGCACTGATACTGACCCCACTGAGAGGGAGGGAGAAATAATGAGGAGAACCAAATCTCGAACATTCCTACCATTTTTCTAAAACTGTGTCCACCTGTTTTGAATCAGTGGCATGTGTTAAGTGAATGTGGTTCTCCCAATAGGATAAAAATGAGTAGATGTTATTTATCACACAATTCCTCAAAGCTTTCCTTCTCTACTTGACCTTACACATTTTCTTTCCAAGTGGCAAGAGGACTACTAAACGATAGTTTTCTAAAATATGATAGAGTGTTCCTTAGAAGATTAGGGAGTAAAAATAAAATCAGAGATCAAAACGCGAACGAACAGTAATATAAACAGCCCTGAGGAGACTTCTGTGAGCTGCTAAAACAAGGTAAAGTCTTGATTCCTCTGTATGCAAGCTTGTGCACAGACAAGCCCTCACACACACACACACACACACACACACACACACACACGCAAACACACTCTCCCTGTTTACCCTTCTGTCATAACATTTAAAAATTGNCTGTATGCAAGCTTGTGCACAGACAAGCCCTCACACACACACACACACACACACACACACACGCACGCAAACACACTCTCCCTGTTTACCCTTCTGTCATAACATTTAAAAATTGAATGTGTTGCGTGCCCTCCATTTTTTTCACACGCTGAATTCCCAAGCATGAAACCTGTAAAACAAAAAACAAAACAAAACAAAANGATCTCAGCATCCTGGGATCGAGGCCCGCATCGGGCTCTCTGCTCAGCAGGGAGCTTGCTTCCTCCTCTCCCTGTCTCTCTGCCTGCCTCTCTGCCTACTTGTAATTTCTCTCTCTGTGTCAAATAAATAAATTAAAAAATCTTTAAAAAAAAAAATTGAATGTGTTGCGTGCCCTCCATTTTTTTCACACGCTGAATTCCCAAGCATGAAACCTGTAAAACAAAAAAAACAAAAAACAAAAAAACAAAAAACATCTATTTTTGCTACAGGATTCTTTTATTAGGTGCTGGATGAGACTGCATTTTAAAACAATTATGGCCCTGACTGAGAAGAAAGGTGACAAGTTCCTAAGAGAACTATCAGAGGTTGGGTCCAGCCACCTCTCCAAGGCCTGAGGTGTCAAGACAAGGCGCTGCTACCCCATCTTCTCACCCCTCAACAGTGTAAGAGGAGAAATGAGAGCCAGAAAGACCATCTTTTAGGGGATTACAGTATGTTATGAAAAAGAACTTATTTCCTCCCTCCTTCAGCTCCCCCTACTGGGAAGAGAGGATTTTTCTCCCCTGAATCCAAGGGAGGGAGCCCCACAAGAATTCTGGTAAGGCTTAGGGTGGTTGCTGGAAGTGGAAGATGATGTTTCATTTTTTTGGTTACATAGCTGCTCAGGAACTGGCATGGCTCATCTGCGCAATGCACTCAAGCAGGGAAAATGGACCCCTGGGAGTCTTGCTGGGAACCCCAGCAGCATCAGACCGAAGAGAACCTGAAAGAGGACTGCTTGCTGATGTCACCTGCTGCATGTCAGAATGTGGTAAGGATTAAGTTATTTTAACATTTTGTATCTTACACATCACACTATGAAGTACTAAAGCATGAACATGGTTCATAAACCTTCCTCTAGAATCAGTTTCAAGAAGAGGCTAATTCAAGGGGTGCCTGGGTGGCTCAGTTGGTTAAGCAACTGCCTTAGGCTCAGGTCATGATCCTAGGGTCCTGGAATTGAGTCCCGCATCGGGCTCCCTGCTCAGTGGAGAGCCTGCTTCTCCCTCTCCCTCTGCCGCTCCCCCTGCTTATGCTCTCTTGTTCTCTTTCTGTCGATTAAATAAATATTTTCAAAAAAAGAAAAGTAGGCTAATTCAAAACTAACTTGAATAATGACAACTAAGAGTGGTAATTTTGAAAGAAAACACATTTAGATATACCTATTTTGTTGTACTTATTCAAAAGGATGCCTCTCAGTCCTTTATAGTCTCAGGTTTGTCATGTGACTGAAGTAGCTGTATATATAACAGTTCCACCAGTCATGAAGTCGCCAACGTGGGTTTACATAACCCACTTTTGCCTTCTTGCTTTCATTTGTTGACCATAGGCAGTGATGTTTGGGGGGCAGGGGATACGACTGATTTGTAAAGGTGTAAACATACTTGATTAGCCTCTAATCTCAAGCTACCAACGTGATACCACTAAATGTGGTGCTGGGAAGACATGAGTAAATCAGCTCTCACTAGCCAGTGTAAGCCATCTCCAGCACATCTCTGAACTGGTAAATGTGATAGCAAGATCCACTCTGTACCACTAGTTCACTTAAAATGCTATTATACTATTAATTTAAAAAAAAAAAAGGCTCCACACCCAGCGTGGAGCCCAATGCTGGGCTTAAACTCACGACCCTGAGATCAAGATCTTAGTTGAGATTGAGAGTCAGACCCTTAACCAACTGGGCCACCCAGGCACCCCATTAATTTTTATTTTAGTGTCCTTCCACAAACAATTGCAAATGGTATACAAAAAAACAAATATAGTACTCAGTATGAGCAAGCATGAGGATGGAAAGAAAGTAAAGAAAATGAAAAATGTTAGCTTTTCAGAGAAGGCCTGACAGATGAAGGAACTCATTATGCATAGCATGATAGGTGCCATGTTCATATTTAAAAAGACAAAAAGTCCCACTTGTTTTGGATTCTTGCTGTAATGGCCCCTTCCATAGCATACCTTAAAGCACAGGCCTTTGGGTACATTTGCCACTGTGGCTTACAAAGTACCTCTTGCTCTTCCTTTGTACTAGGAGTTAGCTCCCCAGCCCCACGGAGAGACACAGTTCTTTACCCTCAGCCAAGGAGAAAAAAAAAACAGAGTTGCCAAGTTGGTAGAGATTATTCTCTGAAGAAGAAGGGGTTGTGTCCCTCAAGCTGATGAAAGGGTGCACTAGCAGCAAGCCACAGTAGCCCAGAGATCCTTTACCCCTAGAAGTAGCCAAAACAAGTTTTCTACCAGGACCTCTGAAGTTATACTCTGCATCCACTCAGATTCTCAGCGGTAGCCCAAGTGAAGATGAAAATGACCATGGCCCAACTAAGGTGCTCTCTCAGAAAATGAAATAAAAAGATTATGACTAGCACTGCTCTTCCGTAGAGAACAGCACCCAAAAATCTTGGTTTTCAGTCAGAAATAAAAACAAGAAAAGAATTAACAGCATGACCTCAATTTCATATCCGCATTGGCAATTCAAGAAGAACAACCCTGCTATCACCCATTCATAGGAGATTCTGTCTAATTCATTCTGTCTGATTCAATTACATGTTGGATAGAGGCCGGGTCAATAAAAAATTTTTTTAAAAAGCATAGCAAAGACTTTCTGATTCTTCACACAGAGGTTTCATAGAAGATGTGCTTTCATTTTGAGGTGCTGCATTTGCACATTTCAATTACCCCCGTATCAAGTTCAGTGAGCAGCATGAGGTCAACCCAATTAACTGGCAGCAACACGAAGGCCTTCTTTCACTCCCTGATCCATCCCTGCCCCATTCCAATCATCCCATTTTATAATAACTAGAAGCTTAGTATAGAGCTGAAGTTTAAAGGTAACTATTTTCCTGCTATATGAAATAGAGGAAGAGGCTGTTAAAATAGTTTCATTTAAAACCCATTCTAGGTATATATAATATAATATAGTCCCTTATCACTAAAGGGATAGGTTGGTGTTATAGGACCATAGCTCCTCATATTTTGTCACTTGTCCTCATCCATTCTTCTCTCTTTCATAGAAAGGGAGGGAGAAAGAAAGAGAGACAGAGAAGAAGAGAGGATGAAGATACGCTACATTGGGTAGGAGAATATACTCCTATTTAAAGAATTTCTTCAGGCATCCAGAAGAAGGTAGAAGCAATACCCAAAGTATGTTCACAAATTGTTGATCCAATATTGCACAGATAGATGAAGAAGAAACCTGGACCAGGGAGGCTAACCCCTTTGAGATCTCAGCCAGCAGGCAGAGGGTGACTTCAAAAATTAAAGCCCAACTCCAAACATGCTGAGAGTTGTATCTACCTTGGAAGTCACTTCTTGCTTGAGCATTTCCACCAGCATTCCATGTGAACCTATTGAACAGCAAATGAGCTGCCAGGGACTCCAGCAGTAAAGTGGCCTTCATCCTGGCATAGCTTTATGGAACTGACCCCATTTGGGAAACGGATGACCACCAGACACTCGAGGACCTTTCATAATGGTGAGCTAAAGTAGGCCAGTCCCAAGCAGGATGGGGCAGGAGGACTATTTTAAGGACTTCCTGAAGCACAGCTTCAAACGATGAGGCCCAGCTTTGTCACTTTGGTCTGATGAAGAAGTACTTTTAAAGACCTTAGGCTAACTGCAGAAACCCAGGCAGAGCAAACAAAAGTCTTGAATTCTGCGAATAGCAGCTGCAAGTACACTTCCAGGAACACAGTGAGTCCTTTGGCCATTCTTATTCAAACTATCAGTCTGTCACTGTCATCATGGAATTGAAAAGTCTATGCCTGCAAGAGATCTGGCCTGCAGAGAGAAATTAATTTGGTACAACTTGCCTCAGCAATGTTAGTGACAAGCAATGAGTCAATATATCAAGAACTGTTACAGATCAACAGGAAAAGGAACAAATGCCCCAACTGATTTTTTTAACTGGGAAAAGAATGTGAAAGGCCAATTCTTTTATTGAAGTGTAGTTGACACACAATGTTACATTAGTTTCAGGTGTACGACATAGTGATTCGGTAACTGTATGCTATGCTATGATTACCACAAGAGAATGTGAAAGAGCAATTTTTAAAAGTAGAACTACAGTCATCAGTAAACATTTGGAGAAAATAAAGGTCAACCTAAACAGTGAGCAAAGACATAAAAGATACCATTAACAAGATGTCAGTTTTCACCTATTTGAAGATATTTTTCTTAATGATAGTATAAGGGCCAATGACAGGAAAACGAGGCTTATGTGCGTTAATTTATGCATTAAATATTTACTGAGCACATAACACATGCCAAGTGCTATTTCAGATGCCAGAAATATAGTAATGATCAAATGAAGCAAAATTTTTGTCTTCATAGAGCTTATATTCTACAACAGGAAATTCATAAATGATTAAACAATTTCAGACAGTGATAATCCTATAGAAAGTAAAACAGGATAATTGGATAACCAGTGACAGGAGAGAGGTCCATTTCAGACAGATTGGGGAAGGCATCTCAGAAGAGATGACATCTGAGTCATGATGGCAGTATGAACACAATCGTACCTCAAAAAATATAAAAGATACATATAAAACATGTGTGTATGTCTGAAGTATTTAATTGTAAAGATGTTAACTGAAATCTATCTTTTTAATTGTAAAAAAATCAGAAACAACATAAAGGCACCATAGTTTCCGGCTTATTCTTTATCCCTATAAGATCACTCACAATGGAGAAAGCCAGATGCCATGCTGTGAGCCATTCTTTGGAAAGGCCCATGTGGCAAGGAAATGACACCTCTAGCCAACAACCATATGAATAGTCTTGGAAAGGATCGGTAGCCCTGTAACATCAACTCTGTGACTGCAATTCTATGAGAGACCAGAACACCCAGCTAAGCTATTCCTAAATTCCTGAACCACAAAAACAATGAGCTAATATATGTTTGTTTTAAAATGTTAGTTTCTTTAGGACAATTTGTTACACAGCAATAGCCAACTAGCCTACCTGGCCTGAAGAATGCTTTTAAGTCCTGGTTGTTATACGCAACTAATGAATCATTGAACATTACATCAAAAACTAATGAGGTACTATATGTAGGCTAATTGAATTTAAATTTAAAAAAAAAAGAGAAGAATGCTTTTAGAAATTTGAATTTAAGTGTTTTTAGGGGGGCACCTACCTAGCTCAGTAGGTAGAACATGTGACTCTTGAGCTAGGGGTTGTAAATTTGAGCCCCACATTGGGTGCAGAAATTAGGCAAAAAATAAAATTGGTGGCTCAGTTGGTTAAGCATCCAACTCAGTCTCAGCCCAGGTCTTGATCTAAGGGTTGTGAGTTCAAGTGCAGCATTGGGCTCCATGCCCAGCATGGAGCCTACCTAAAAAAAGGAGTAATAAATTTATAAATAAATAAATAAATAAATAAATAAATAAATAAATAAATAAATAAATAAAATCTTTAAAAAAATAAATGTTTTTTGGTTTTTTGTTTTTAATAAATGTTTTTTGATTGGGAAAATATCTTCCAATTTGCCACAGACTCTACCACTGCCTGCCTCAGGCTTTCATGCAGTTCATAAAGACATTTGAGACTTTCAATAGATATTCAAAGGAAGTAGTGTATTTTAAAGAGTTGCCCCAAGCCATATGTTTTTCTAACTCGTGCCCAGAAAAAGAGGTTTTGCTATTTAAAAACTGTTTGGGAAAGGCATAGAGTAACTAACTCCCACTTGAAGTCTCACAGCACATTGCGATCTTGAAGACTTTAGGATGTCCTTCAGGAAAGAATTCTGTTTCACTTTCTTTAGTCAAGTTTTTCCCCAAATTTAGTTTCCTTTCTTCCTTCATTCCTTCCATCCTTTATTGCATGATAGCTCTCATCATACTTTGGAACACTTGAAGAAATGCTGTCCCAATTGCCTCTCAGGGCTGCTCAAATTGAGAGGTTTTCAACATCATCCATGATGCACTAACAGAGAGATGAATTGGAGTCTTGGGTTTTTTCTACATTTGAGTGCATATCTAGAGCCCTGCCTGATCTGGTGTCCTAGAAATTTGCCTTGCCTACCTTCTTACTATAACCCATTGCAAAGCTGGGTGAGTAGAGGAGTCATTTTTTAAGCATCAAATTGCTACCATATTTTTAAAACTTGCCCAGCTTTCCTCCACTATTAGCTGACACCTAAAACAGGAATGCAAGGTTATTTAGATGTTAGCTTTAAGAAAACAACAACAAAAAATTAATCAAAACACGAAAAGAAAGAATGGATGTCAACCTAATGTGGTTATTGGCTACTTGGATATTGATAACATAGTTCTTCCTCCCTTAATAAGGATTATGGAAAACCTAATTATAGTTCCCTAAAAGCTTTCATGGGATGGAGATTTCTGAGAATTACCAGAAGCCTGAAAAAACTCTAATAAACATGAACCCTTCTATTTATTTTAAATATATGCCATCGATAAGGACAGGAGAACATATTGGCCACAATTCAGAGCCACGCCACATTAGAAATTCATTCCTGGAACACAACATCAAAAACTAATGATATACTCTATGGTGACTAACATAACATAATTTAAAAGAAAAAAAAAAGGAAATTCATTTCTTATAACTGGACCTTGCCTATAGGTTGACAGCAACAGAGCAGATAGACCTGGAGGAAGCGAGATCTGAAAAGCCCACCAGGGCAAGGTCAGCACTTGGTTCTGTTGCTGTTGTAAATCCAGTGATGTAGTCCAATGAGGGAGTGAGAATTCATTATCCCCAGAATACTTTTTAATTGTAAAAAATTACAACCTACTGGCAAAATCTAGGCCAGCAACCAGTCTGAGAAACAATACAGATTAGTGCCTTGCTGCTCAGAGTGCGGTCCCTGGTCCATCAGCACTTGCATCTCCTGGGAGATTGATAGAAATGTTTCTGCATTTTTTGGTTCAGGCCCTTGGTGACTGCTGTTGGTTACCCGGAACATGGAGCATATAATAGTGGTGATTCATAAAGATGCACTAAGCTGGGAACTTTCTAAACACACACATGCCCACATACATACAGTTACGGTTGATAATAGCAATTGTAACAGGTGTTGTCCATTAATGATGCCATGAAATTATTTTTCAAAATAAGAAAGTAGGATTCCACTTATTTATCAACAAAAATAACAAAAAACTTGCAAAACATGGTGGGTTAAAAAAACAATTGTTTGACATCAATTACAGTTTCTGCAGGTCAAGAATATGGAAAGGGCTTGGCTAGGTGGTTCTATCTTGACAACTTGCCCTGCTATAGTCAGATAATTTTTAAGACTGGAATAAACTAGAGTCTGGCTCACTCACACATCTGGGGCCAGCATCTTTTTCTATCCCTATGTGATGTCTCCACATGGGCTCTCCACTGTGGAGGTTTTAAAGTAGCCAGATTCCTACATGGCAGGGAAGATGGTCATCTAATTCTATCAGAAATAAAAGTGGTATTTTGGTCTCTCTCATTTCTCTTTTATTTCTGTACTTGTTTAGAATGCAGGAAACAGAAGTGATATTTCCTAGGACCCCTTGCAAACTCAGCACTTTGGAATGACTCTCCTCTCACTCCTGGGGCAGCTTCTTGCTCGGGTCCTGCCACACTATGGTACCCTGCTGCGCTCACACCCCTATCTTCCCCGCCCCCTCTTGCCCGACTCTGGCCACTTTACTTCCTTCTCTTAGGGGACCCAAAGCAACGCTGTGGCCTCTGGCATGCCCTTGGCTATATGCTCACCTCCTGGCAGCCCTCTGAATCCTGAGCGTCATCCATGGCTAGGAGATCTCCCCGTTGCCGAAGACTCCAGAAGGAAAGTGTGCATGGACATGCAGCAGTCTGGAGCGTGTCCCCCGAGGAGGAGCGGTGAGGGAGTGCAGCAAGGAGTGGCTTATGACTGCAGTACAATGAAGGGAAAAGAGCACGGCCTCCTTCATCCCTACGCACCCCGTTTTCCAAGAGAAGGGAAATGTTTCTTCACCTGATCAAAAGAAGACAAAATTGTCGAGTTACATGAAACTGGGGTTAGGGCTCCTGGGTGGCTTTGTCAATTGAGTGTCTGACTCCTGATTTTGACTCTGGCCATGGTCTCTGAGTTGTGGGATCAGGCCCACATCTGGCTCCATGCTCAGTGGGAAATCTGTTTCTCTCCTTCTCCTTCTCTCTCTGCTCCTCCCCCTGCTCACATGCATGTTCCCTCTTTCAAATAAATAAATAAATCTTAGAAAGAAAGAAAGAAAGAAAGAAAGAAAGAAAGAAAAAGAAAGAAAGAGAGAGAGAAAGAAAGAAAGAAAGAAAAAGAAATTGAGCGTATAATAGTTCTGTGCTATGACAATGTCAATACCCAGTGAAATGACGGGATCAATTGACATCACGTGGACCATCTGCATCTTCCAGTGTCATCGTGCTGAGCTCATGGCCAGTCAGCAGGTACCACAGAGGGAATGAACTTTTACACAGGCCTGCGAGGACGCTACAGCTGACTGTGGCCTGAGAGCAGGTAGGTGAAGCCCTGCCTGCCACACAGCGGATTTCTCGGAGCTCTGAGAGGAAGGACTGTGAGGTCTCCACTGTTGGACTCCAGCAACAGAAGCTATCTCCAGCTTGCTGGACATCAGTGAGTATCTCTTGAGCAGCGGTGGGCCTGGCTGTGAGAAGCAGGGCTGCACAACCCTTATGGATCCTGCCTAATGGCTGGCTATACCTCCTGAGTCATACCTCTACCAACTAAACAGAGAAGGACACATTGAATGACACCTGAGACCATCGGTCCTTTTGTTCCAAAGGGAGAGACTGGGAAGAACTACTATGGCTCAAAAGAATTGTTATGGCATCATGGAGAAAGGGGAGCCCTCCTACACTGTTGGTGGGAATGCAGGCTGGTGCAGCCACTCTGGAAAACAGTATGGAGGTTCCTGAAAAAGTTGAAAATAGAGCTACCCTATGACCCAGCAATCGCACTGCTGGGTATTTACCCTAAAGATACAAATGTAGAGATCCGCAGGGGCATGTGCACCCGAATGTTTATAGCAGCAATGTCCACAATAGCCAAACTATGGAAAGAACCTAGATGTCCATCAACAGATGAATGGATAAAGAAGATGTGGTATATATATACAATGGAATACTATGCAGCCATCAAAAGAAATGAAATCTTGCCGTTTGCAATGACGTGGATGGAACTAGAGGGTATTACGCTAAGCGAAATAAGTCAGTCAGAGAAAGACAATTATCATATGATCTCTCTGATATGAGGAATTTGAGGAGCGAGGGGTCGTGGGGGGAAGGGAGGGAAAAAATGAAACAAGATGGGATCGGGAAAGAGACAATATATAAGTGACTCTTAATCTCAGGAAACAAACTGAGGGTTGCTGGGGGGTGGGGGGTAGGGAAAGGGTGTCTAGGTGATGGACATTGGGGAGGGTATGTGCTATGGTGAGTGCTGTGAAATATGTAAACCTGATGATTCACAGACATGTACCCCTGGGGGGGGGGAAGGATTGTTATGGCATCAATTTGCTCCTATCTGTATACATAGGTAGGCTTTATGAAGAAGAAGAAAATGTATGGGCATCGCCATTTCTATCCTCTGACAAAAAGTATTTCTCCAAGTACTTTACTGGGTTGAGTAGTCCTAGTTTGAGGTTCCTGACGTTGAGCCAATATTCAAGTGTAAATAGTTCAGTTAGGAGATGGTACCAGGAAGACCAGGCAGAGTGCAGAGGAGAGAGACCAGGAAGAGAAGAAAGCCAATTATAAGGGCATGATCTAGCCAGTTTCCACGGTAAGCAGTCGGGGCTTATTCCCTCTGGGAGCCCTGGGAATCACTGTAGGACACTTAACACAGTCACCCCTTGAGGGAGCTGGGTGTTCTTTCCACCAGCTCTCCTCAGTGGCTGGTGAAGGGCAATAATTTCCCCTTCCCGGGGCAGTAATTTCCCTTTACTTCCAACCTCCCCTGGCAGTTAGAGAGCCTCCAGGAAAAGAATCTGTGATGCTAACAGAAGTCAGGTCTGGAAATATAGAAATGGTGACTTGTCTACTACAAACTCATTTTCTGTCTTTCCGTCTGTCTTTCTGTATGACTCTCTCTTTCACCTTTATTTATGCAAGCACTCTTTCCCTAATCCCTAGATTCCTCTAAACCATTGAGTGCTTCTTTCTTTTAAAAAAATTTTTTCTTAAGATTTTATTTATTTACTTGAGAGAGAGAGAAAGCAGGATCAGAGGAGGAGGAGAGCCCTACTCCGCTCTACTCGGGGCTGGATCTCAGGACTCCGGGATGATGACATGAGCTACAGGCAGAAGCTTAACCCACTCAGCCACCCAGGTGCACCGTGAGTGCCTCCTTCTAGAAGAGCAGGAGGCTCACCCATTACCCTGATCCTTCAGGCAAGTTTTCCTGCGCTGCTGCTTCATTTGGGTCACTCCCCTCCACACTCCTTCGTTACCTTCACTGGACTCCTAGGATTCTGAAATGCAATAAGATATGATATGTAAGATTACTGGTGGAAATTTAGTTCCTTCACAAACCTGTACATTTTAATAACCTTTGGTAGCAACTAGATAACTACTCTGAAAACAACCATTGCTGACTGTTTGCCTGATGGGGTATTCAATTTCATTCACTTGGTTGCATTAACCAAACATTTGGTAATTAATCAAAAGGAAAAGTTATATGAGCCACCCAAGAATGTACAAACTCTTTCTTCTCATATTGACTTTAATTATAAATCACTTTTTTGCTATTGAACATTAGGTAATCAGACTTTCCTAAGTCTGATATGTAAAATCTATGAATTCCCATTTCTTCATTCTTAACTAGAAGTTGAAACCATTGCTTCAACCTTGTGTTTTTTGTTTTTTGTTTTTTGTTTTTGCTGGAGAGATCAAAGATTTTATGGGTCCTATGACTTTAGAGAGATTACACTGCTTATTCACATTACCTATTACATTTCGGTCAATATGTAAAGTATAAATATCAACCCAATCTTGCTTTCCTCCATTACTTCTTCCAGGGAAATGTTAATCAATGAAAAACAAAATATGAAAATATGTGCTTTTAGGGAAAGAAACAAACTATGCCCTTTTCAGTACCTTAAGGGCATAAAGCTATCTATTGCTTTACTCTGAAATGTTAATGAGAGAAGGAAAGAGAGAAACAAAACTCCAGCGCCTTTGAAGCAGAAAAGGGTTCCCGGTATAATGATCGAGCCTCAAAAGCCTAAATATAAACATTATTGGAGGCATTTATCTGGAAATTACTGAGATGGTTTTGTGGTTATTTTTGTTGTATCTTTTAAAGCACTCTGTAGAAAAAGCTTTAAAGGAAAACAGTCCAAGATGCCTAATTTACATCTTAAAGAGAAAGTATTTTAATACAGCTTTTGTGACAGTTACTTACAAAGCATGTTCATTTTTTTGTTTGTTTTGTTTGCATCTCTTTGTGTCTTGCTGTAATGACCCAAATGCTCTTCTAAAAGTACCTGATAGCACAGGAAGCAGTTTGCACTCTCAGAGAACCCTATTGACTTGAGAAGAAATAGTTGTTCTCAGATAAAGGGGAGAAAATAACATAGAAAGGAAAGGCTGAATGTTTTCCTTTTTCTGACCCAAATGTCAGGAAGTGAAAGGTCTACAAAACAATATTAACTCATCTGTTCCTCTGTAATTTGATTGGGAAATGATTGAATTTCCATCTTCCATAAAGCAACCTTGGAGCCTCTGTGAAATGAGTAAGACAATGAGGTCCGTGGAGCTCCCGTTTCTTAGGGCCTTTTCTTTTTGAAGTTGCAAGCTTGATGTTTTACCAATATAATATTTTCCACTGTATTCTTTTTTTTTTCCAGGCTTTAAAACTAGAAAATACACTGACTTAGGGAATAACAAGAGAAAACATTTTCTCTTCCGCTGCTTCACCTGTGCTTAGCCCAGGCTCACTCTCTGAGATAGGTCACTTCCAAGTTTCTGAGTATTTTACCTACCTCTACTCCCTCAGTCCTCATGACAATCCATGTGGTGTGCATTGTCATCATCTCTATTTTACAGATAAAGAAACAAAGACACAAAGAAGCTAAGTAATTTTTCCCAGGTCGCAGTTAGTAAGAGATGGAACCTATGTAACCCGGTTCTGGAATTCAAGATTCCTAGCAGATGTACTTACCTCGGTTCTTCCCAGGTTCCTAGAAGACAGTTGTGAAGGAGGCAAAGCAGATTTATCTTGGTTTGTTTTGTTTTGTTTGCAGGGTTTATTTGTTGTTTTGGAAACTGATCTCAGTGCCTCTTCCCCTTTTCCAGCACTCCTTTACCTGAAGTCTAAAGTCTGCTCATCTCTTGTCAGAGCCCTGATCATTTATTTATATGTGGATCTGTGTTTACACTTGTGTTTACAGTTACATAATGCACATATATGAATATTACATATATACATATATATATATATAGTATCTACCATATCTGAATTCAATTCAACAACACAAGGATCTGACTCTGTCCACTCTACATGAGAACACCAAGCCATTTCTCATGCTTGAGTTTGACCATACAGTCACATAAATATGACAGCACTCTCAGTATGTCACACATTGGAAAATATTCAAACCCTCTGAGAGTCTCATGCTATTTATCAAACCCAATACAAACTTGAAGTCTTTCACATACATGTGTTTTCTAATATATCTGCCACATTTTTGAAACATTTCAGCTGTTTCACATCACGTGCCACTTAGAAATAGGAAATGATTGCAATATGTTCTTAAAAATATGATATGCGGATATATTCTTGTATTTCTATAAGCCTTCAAAAAAAATGGTGACAGTTCACCAATTCTTTGCTGGAGATATGTACATAGACTCACACAATAGTCTCACCTACTCTAGTCACCCAATCTTCCTATTAAGAGCAGATTCTTGAGGGCTAGTGAGTGAAGAGGGTGAGTTTCAAAAATTCAAGAAAGGAAATCTAAAGCAAAATAGTTGAGTTGGAGGAAGGGAACTAGTAAACAAAAACAGAACAACCTTTCAGGAAAATTCTTTAAATCTAAAAAATTATAATTTTCTTAAAAAACCTGTAAGTTCATAAGAAAAAAACTTGATATAACAATTTACAGACATTGTGACCACACACTGTTCTTAGGATATCAAGGAAATGTCACTGCTCATGCTCTTTTAAGAATACTTTTCAAACACTTTTCATCAGGAAGGGTTTCAGCTATTACTGGTTTAGGGATGTTTTACTGGGTACAGAAAGAACATGGAGGTATATTTTGGAAATAATCTAAATTTATAATAGGGTGATATTGGTGAGAAGCTTAATACAACTTGATAAAACCTGGCTCCCAATTCTAGTCCAGGGTCTGCTGGGTGTGGGCTCTTTCTTTCCTTCTTACCTCCTTCTACAATAATTGCTTCAGCCACCAAAAGGGAGTTGAGCTGAAAGATCTCTAAAATTCCTTCCTTTTTCCAAGTTCAATCAAAAGGATCTGCATTGGCAGCCCATATTCTAAATGTGTCTTTAAAATCAATTTATAGGGGCGACTGGGTGGCTCAGTCGTTTAGTGTGTGCCTTCGGCTCAGGTCACTACCTCAGAGTCATGGCATTGAGCCCCACATCGGACTCCCTGCTCAGCGGGAAGCCTGTTTCTCCCTTTCCCACACCCCTGCTGGTGTTCCTTCTCTAGCTGTGTCTCTCTATCAAATAAATAAATAAAATCTTTAAAAAATAAAATAAAATAAATTTATATGTTTGACTCAAGAAAAATAATAAACGGCACAGTCATTACTACTTGTATTTGATTTAAAAAAAACTAGTTTGACTATTCTTATTCTCTTTTATTTAATTGGCCGGCTATTTCCATAAACTGACCAAAACCTGTCATTTAGAAAGTCAGGAATATATAGATTAGGTGAAAATCAACAATATTCTTTTTTTTTCCTACCATTGCTGGTTTAATGACATGACTTCATTCTGACTAAATTATAAAACAAAGATATGATGGTTTTGAAAAATATGGATATCAAAAGTTAGCTTGGAATATTATTATTATATGATCTGTGCTCCATGAAGGAAATTAGTATAACTAAAAAGGATGATCTGTGTCCTAGAGCTAGTAGTAGAATAGATTGTCTCATTTTTGGGGGGTCTTTCTAAATCGTTAATTAGATTTTCTGATGCTACTAACATAGCAGTTGGGCCCCCGATCTGGCTTTCAGTATGTGTTTTCACTGTTAAAGTTATTGTGCATTTCATCTTAAAATAGGAATAATACAGCACTCAGCTATTCCAAAAATAGATCACTCTAAACAATCACTTGTGAGAGCACTATAAAGAGAATTTATATTCAACAATTCAATAAATAGATCCCAATCTTAAGAAAAATTACAAAGATTCTACTATGAACTAAATTCTGCCCCCACTCCCAAAATTCATACCTTGACCTCCAATGAGACTATATTTGGAGGTAGGGCCTTTACTGAAGTAATTGCTGTTAAATATGGTCATAAGAGTAGCATAGTGATTATGTAGGATTAGCATACTTGTTGAAGAGGAAGAGAAACCAGATATCTCTCTCTCTCTCTCTCTCTCTCTCTCTCTCTCTCTCTCTCTCTCTCTCTCTGCCATATGAAGACACAGCAAGAAGGTAGTCATTGCCCAGGAAAAGAGTTGTCACCAGGAACTGAATCAAGCAGCACCTTGATCTGAGACTTCAAGCCTCCAGAACGGTAAAAAATACATTTCTATTATTTAAGCCATCAAACCTATGGTATTTTGTTATGGCAGCCTGTGCTGACTAACTTAGACCTATGATGGGAGAAGAAAATCAATGTTTTTACGGTAGGATAAGGAAAGAATAAATACTTCGTTAGGTGATGTGTGAATGTGCTTTTTAGTGTTTTCTTTCAGGTATTGTTTGCTCGTTTGTTTTTCAGAAGTGGAGATCCCCAACATGGTCTGAAAACAGATTAGACAATGAAGGACAAGAAGCTACTGTGATCTTGACATATAATTCTTGATAGGATCTCCAATGTTTCTTCAGGAGCCCAAGTTTCTGACCCCTAGATTAGCAAATAGGCTTATTCTCTTCTTTACATCAGCCAGTGATGCCTGTCCATGTTTTCTTGACCTCGATGGAATGATTATATATCTCTTTCCAATTCCCCTGTGGGACCTGCTGAAGGAGTTAAGAACACTATAAATCTACAGATCTCATGAAATTAGTAAAGTTAGGAAAAGTAAGTCCATGTGAACACTGCTGTTGTTTGAGGCCTGATGTCAGGTTCATTATTATCTGCCCAAGTGGGAGTACAATAAAAATGTCCTAGAAAAAAAATATTGTTTGTTTCTTCTCATAAGAGTCATAGCAGACAACATAGCTGGGTGAGAGCTGAAAGAGTCATTGCAGAATCACAAAGATAAAAATAGATTAAGTAACAAACATATGCTGTGAATAACATTTCTGGAACACACACTATGCTATGTGTACTCCAGGGAGCATAACGAAGTAGAATCTGACCCTGCATGTGGCGTAAGGTGATGTCATGAAACAACACAGCACAAAATCAATCAACTTGTATTTACTCAACCCTAACTATGCTTGAGGCATCACACTTGATGCTATGGCATGTGCTCGATTTTTCTATATGCAAGGAACTATATAATAATCCAATTGGAGAAAGTCTGCATATACATACATATTAGCAATAGAAAAATCATATGTTGACTAGAAATTCGTTAAACTTAAATGAAGACAATAATGCTTACATTACAGCCTTTCAGGGGATCATGAGTGAGGACTAAATGGAAAGCAAAACATTTAGGAGCTCCAGACAAACTTGGGTTTGATTCCCTGCTCTGCTGCTTACGAGATAGTCTTGTGCAGATATAATACCTGTAAGAAAGGGTGATACTTATAGCTTTACATGATTATGGAGAGGATTGAATAAGATCATCTGTATAAAAGTGTTTGCCACAATGCCTGGCAGTTAGTAAGCACTTGATAGATGTTACTTAACTTATTACACACATTTTAAGTACCCAACACAGGGCCTGATCTGTGCAGTTGTTAAACCAAAATTGATTTTTTTTAAAGATTTTATTTATTTATTTCACAGAGGGAGAGAGATCACAAGGAGACAGAGAGGCAAGCAGAGAGAGTGGGGGGGGGGAAGCAGGCTCCCCGCTGATCAGGGAGCCTGATGCGGGCCTCGATCCCAGGACCCTGAGATCATGACCCAAGCCGAAAGCAGAGGCTTTAACCCACTGAGCCACCCAGGCGCCCTAAAGATTTTATTTATTTATTTGACAGAGAGAAAGAGATCACAAGCAGGCAGAGAGAGAGGGAGAAGCAGGCTCCCCGATGAGCAGGGAGCCAGATGTGGGGCTCGATACCAGGACCCTGAGATCATGACCTGAGCCGAAGGCAGAGACTTAACCCACTGAGCCACCCAGGTGCCCCCCAAAATTGATTTTTAATTTTTCCTCAAGTGTCAAAGGAAGAAGATCATCAACAAGAAATAACATGCATACCAAATGTGTAATCAGAAAGATGAACAAGGGAAAGAAAAGGAATAGGAGTATCATCTTCTCTAAGCTGGTTTACAGGCAGACATACTGAAAGCCAAACAGCACTAGAGGAGTGGTCTTCAAAAGACGTCCCTCGGAAGTACTGCAGGATCTTATGTGACTGATCCCGGACAGAAATCCTATTGTTGGGAACCAGAATAGAAGAGCTCTGTCCACCACCACCACTGCTACCACCAGGTCCAAGCCACCTCACTTTGCACTGGATTACTGAAGCAGCCTCCCAAATGGTTTCGCAGCCTCTCCCTTTGCCCCCTTATACTCTATTCCCAGGTAACAGGAGTAATACTTTTATGATGTGCATTAGATCATGTCACTCTGCTGATTACAACCTTATCACAGCTCCCAATTTCACTCCTAGTAAGAACTGACCTCCTTGTAATGTCTTACAGGCACTCGTAATCAGCTCCTTGGCATAGCACTCCTTGTTTTCTGGTTCCTGACCTCATCTCCGTTCACTCTTACCCTGCGTGGCAGCCCCAGTAGACTCCTTGCTGTTTGTTGAACATGCAAATAGCTCTTTGCCTTAAGACTTTCACCCTGGGTCTTCCCTCCCCTTGGATCTATTGTCCCACAGATAACTCCCTCTTCTCCTTCCAGCCTTTGCTCAAAACTCAACTTCTCAATGATGCTTACCACATTTAAAATTGCAATCTATCAAAACAAAAGCAAAAGCAAACATTTGACTACATCAAAATAAAAAGCTTCTGCACAGCAAAGAAAACAATCAATGAAACTAAAAGGCAACCTACGGAATGGAAGAAGATATTTGCAAATGACATATGCAATAAAGAATTAGTATCCAAAATATATAAAGAACTCACAAAACTCAACATCCCAAAAAACAAATGATCCAGTTAAAAAAGGGACAGAAGACATGAATAGACATTTTTTCAAAGAAGACATACAGATGGACAACAGACACATGAAAAGATGCTCAACATCACTCATCACCAGGGAAATGCAAACGAAAACTACAATGAGATGTTTCCTCACACCTGTCAGAATGGCTAATATCAACAACACAAGAAACAACAAGTGTCGGTGAGGACATGGAGAAAGGAGGACCTTCTTGCACTCTTGGTGGGAATGCAAACCAGTGCAACCACTCTGGAAAATAGTATGGAGTTCCTCAGAAAGTTAAAAATAGAACTACCCCATCATCCAGCAATGGCACTACTAGGTATTTACCCAAAGAATACAAAACTACTCATTCAAAGGGATACTTGTGTCCCTATGTTTATAGCAGCATTATCTACAATAGCAACATTATGGGAACAGTCCAGGTATCCCTAGATTGATGAATGGATAAAGAAGAAGTTGCCATTTGCAACAACATGGGTGGGGTATAATGCTAAGAAAAATAAGTCAGAGAAAACCTAATACCATACGATTTCACTCAGATGTGGAATTTAAGAAACAAAACAAACTAACAAAGGGGAAAAGGAGAAAGAAAGACAGAGATAGAGAAAGAGAATGAGAGGCAAAGCAAAAATCAGATTAACTATAGAAAACAAACTGATGGGGGGGTGTGGGAATGGCTGAAATAGGTGATGGGGACTAAGGAGTGTACTGTAATGAGCACCAAGTGATGTATGGAAGTGTTGAATCACTCTATTGTACACTTGCAACTAATATGACACTGTATGATAACTAACTGGAATTTTTTTAAAAACTTAAAAAATAATTAAAAAAAATGAAATTGCAAGGTTTCTCCCACTCCCCTCCAACATTACTGACTTTCCTTGTCTTCCTCCACTTTTTAATTTTTCCATAATAGTTATCAACTATTTAATTTACTTATTTATGATGGCTCTTGCCCATTTTGTTCCCGCCCCCAGCAGAATGTAACTCTCTACATTTATAAGTATTTGTCCTGTTTTTATTAACAGTTTTGTTCATAGATCTAAAAAAAGTATCTGGCAAATAATGAGCATTCAAAGATTATTTACTGAGTGATTGACTAATCTATTATTAATCTATATAAATATATTAATATTATGTTATATAGGGTGTTATACATATCTGATAAATTGTTGAACACCACATCTGAGACTAATGACATACTATATGTTGTCTAATTGAATTTAAATTTAAAAAGTTATGTATTATACATTAATATGTTAGTAATATATCACTACTAATTCTAATTCTACCGCCTTTAATTTTAACCAACTATGATAAGAGTTACTAGTAACATTAGTAATTACCAGAATTACTAACAATATAGAATTACTCATAATTTAATATACTAATAATTCTAACATGTTATTAATATAAGACAGGTAAGGGTTTGAAGTACCATAGGCTTCAAAGGGAGGAGCCACAGCACCTTGAACTGAGTATCATTGAAAGAGAATCAATCCTTGGTAGGCCTGGCTAGAAAACTCAAGAGGTATCGGTAGACACACAGAGGCAAAGAAAGGGCAAAGGATCCTGCAGGGCTTCTCTGTGGAGACTGCCAGTGAAGCCATTTGGAATGCAGTGGATATATCCTAATTGTCAAACTAAGGCTGTGAACCAGGATTTAGGTAGATGACTTAAATCGGCATCAACTAGCGAGTCTTTAAAAAATAAATCTACTGATCTGAGATTATGTGATAGATCATTAATGTCTGGATATAAACTTTCTAGAAATTTAGGAACAAATGCATAGGGAAAAAAACCCTACATTTACTATACTCAAGGAGAAGCATAATTCATGGAGTCAACATAGTCATCTTCATTATATGTCATTAGGCATCTTTAGAGAGAGGAATGCCCTTAACCCCTTGTGTTGTCTTGTCCCTGATATTAGGAGTATTTCTTTTCTCTTGTGTCTTCCCCTCCCCCTAGCCCCAATCTGTCATAGCATGGATGTGCATTCACTTCATATTCAAGCAGCAAATCTTTCCACTTCTTCCCCAGACACGTTGTTTATCATGCTCAGTTTCTACCTCAAGTGTGGAATGTATATTTTCCTCATAGAAGGAAAGGTCCTGTTTCCAACAATTTGTTTCAATGGGCCACAGGGGAAAATAGGTGTTTTTTCACATAACTAGATGTGAAATATGGATTTTTCTTTTGGCAATTTACTGAGTGACATATTCTCTGTCCCTCTCTCTCTCTCTCTCTCTCTCTCTCTCCCTCTCTCCCCACCTTTGTTTTTTCTTATTCCAAATCTCTCACAATCACCCAAAGTCCTGTGAGCAAAATACAATGTCTACAACTTGGCAATGGAACTTACTTGCAGGCAACTTCTTTCTAAACTCCAGTATATGTACCTTTTCTTTTCAATCCAATAGAACACTGAATTCCATTCAGTTGTCTTCTTCCGGAGGAAATCTCCTTATTTAAACACAGGAGTGTAATACTTTTTCTTTAGTACATACTGAGTACTACATAAATATAAATCAGAAATGGCTATTTTTGTAATAGCAGAAATCATGTCTGAAAGAAGGAAGGTTTAAAAGAAATTCCTGAATGCAAAACAACAGCAAAGCATTTTAGGCCATTAGAAGGATAGTGAACTCTGTGTTTAAAAGTTGTGTGTTCATGTAGGAAACAGCTTATTAAAAAGGACTTTTCATTATTTCAGTTAGTATCTAAGGAACATGAGCATTATCATCTTGTTTTTTATTCCAAAATAATGTTGTTGCATGTTCCCTTATGTTAAACAACAACCAAAAACTGTGGCCTTTTTCCTGAATCAAGGTCAAGGCCAGCCACATCAGTTTAGGAGGAGAAAGGGATCATTGCCCATTTCTTTCAGCTGAAACCATCTTTGGTAAAGATCGAAAGAATCACAAAATCATCTCGAAAAATTTTTTGAAGTAGAGGAGTTGTAAATAATCAATATATTCTCTTACCAAAAACACCGAGTAAGATGGCTGGCCATCTCATGGAACACAGGCCACAGACTGAGAATTAGTGAGAAAGTGAAGAGGGAGTAAACAAAATGGAACCTCTTCAGATCACTGAGTATGGGCTGCATGGCATGCTCACATCTCATCTATGAAATGGCCATTAACTCCACATACAATGGCCCAGTCATGCGGAAAGACATATAATCTGACCCGACTCCAGCTGATGAAATGTTTTGGGTCCTGTGGTTTTCTCCCTGGGCTGAGACGTAGGCAGTCATGCTAAGAGGAATGAACTCCCAACAGCTTCAAAAATCAATCTAACTTGGCGAAGGGCACATGCCACAACAGCCTACTAGGACCCACATGTGTTAGAACCACACAGTCTTGAATTTGTTCAGAGCCGATGTACTTTATAGATTTTTTTTTTAAACTTCTCACAGTGTCTGAAATGGATCTAACAATAGATCTTTTACTGACTCCAGAGTTGAAGAAAACGAAGCATTTCTTCCAGGTTTGGTCTGAGGAAACATCTTTTCATATGAGAAGAAGTGATTGAGGTTTCAATTTTACCTTGATACTACTTCAGGTTACTCTGTTTATTTTTAAAGGTTTCTGTCAGAACACCGATTTTCCTGGTTCACATTGTGTTGCCATGTAAACCTTCACATACTTGCTTTTTAGGCCTGGGATGGGAGAAAATGAGAATCAGGCATTTCCCAAAATGCTGGGAAGATAGTGACATGTGGACCCAACATTAACAAATAATACCTAAAATATGCTTCTGTTACCAATAATAGTCCTGCCAGATGGCTGGCCTCAGGAGGACCATGCCAAGGAATCATTCCCATACTTTGTAGGGGAACCTGGTTTTTTAAAAAGGGATCTTGAAGGTGAAGGGAACCTTAGCGAAAGGGGTTGAGATTGAATGATTTTATTTGCCCTGCTTGCTCTAAGATTACTCTTTAACTTAGGTCATCCTTAGATCTAACCCATTATCTACTCCAAACACTAAAACATTTTGTTATAATGAGTCCCAGGACCAGAAGCAAGTCTCCAGTATGGGCTTTGGTTCCAGTAATGACTATTATCTCTGCAAAGAGAAAATACAGATTGTATTGCAGACTGAAATAATCAATGGCAGAGTCTATATGACATCCAACATCCCCACTGGATAGTAAATAAAAATCTGTCTGACCTGATAGAGCTTGCTCTCACGACTTGGACTCAGAGCGAATTTCACCTTTGTTAGTGGTGTACTGTTCAGTTTGCTACTGATACAAACTTGACTTTAGTTACAGAAAAAAGATCCTCACTCAGGCATATGAAGGAACTATGTCAGATACCTGGGAGATTCAGGAGCTTTCAGCATAGCTCAAGAAAACTTTCTGGGGCGTTTAGGTGGCTCAGTCAGTTAAGGGTCCGACTCTTGATCTTGGCTCAGGTTGTGATCTCAGAGTCCTGAGATAGAGCCCCAGTATGGGCTCCGCGCTCAGCAGAGAGTCTGCTTGAGATTCTCTCTCCTCTTCCTCTGCCCTCCACCCTGCCAAACTCTCAGATAAACAATTTTTTTTTTAAAGAAAGAAAATAAAGGGCGCCTGGGTGGCTCAGTGGGTTAAAGCCTCTGCTTTCGGCCCAGGTCATGATCTCAGGGTCCTGGGATCGAGGCCCGCATCGGGCTCTCTGCTTGGCGGGGAGCCTGCTTCCCCCCCCCC
>LNAC01000155.1:2166037-2225579 GCA_002007465.1 Ailurus styani | reverse complement strand
CTTTAAAAAAAAAAAAAAAGAAAGAAAGAAAATAAAAACTTCTGCCTTGGCTTTTCGGGTCTATGAGCCCTAGAACAATCGCTATGCCGAGTCTATAAAACTCACACCACTTTCCACCTGCTTCATTTCATCCTTCTGTATTTTTAAGGCCTCAGGGAAAGGTATTGAAACCCAGCTCACATATGAGTCTGATCCAGCTGGCAGGACTTCTGTTCCTAAAACTCTTGTCTACACGATCCATCTAGCACAGCGCGCCCCTGTGCTGCCTTACTTGACCACTTAATTGTATCCCATTTACTCCTTCCCTTCCGCAGTGAGTCTGAGAGCCTGTCAAGTGTGGAGCCAGACCTCAGATTATGTTGGTACTTCTCCCCTCCCCCACCCTACATTTTGAGTCCATCGTCTTGAAACAAACCACTCTCCTGAAGAGGACTATATTCCTTTATAGGGAAAAATGCCTGCAGTCCACCTGGTTCTGTGACACTAGCAGTTTATATGCTAGCCCTACAAGCAAATTTTTCTTTTTTTTTTCTTTTTTTTAAAGGATTTTATTTATTTATTTGACACAGAGAGAGAGAGATTACATGTAGGCAGAGGCAGGCAGAGAGAGGAGGAAGCAGGCTCCCTGCAGAGCAGAGAGCCCGATGCGGGGCTCGATCCCAGGACCCTGAGATCATGACCTGAGCCGAAGGCAGAGGCTTTAACCCACTGAGCCACCCAGGCATCCCAGGCAAATTTTTCTAAAAGGGGCCCCACTATAACACACATTTCCTTCAAGGAGCAATTAAAAACCAAATCTGAATGGACAATACTGTCTCACTAATGGGCTACAGAAAATACCATGGTGATACTTCTGAAATTATCTGACTTGGAAATAATATTATTATTTTAGGGTTGCACTACTTTGTTTTCCATTTTTAATCATTTAGAGTTTATATCCCTCATATTGAAAAGGGTTGATGAAATGTTTAATAAGTAAAGACTAATTTTGAAAGAGCTTTGCTGGCTCAGTTCTGTGTCAAAATAGGACTTAAAAACAGAATTATGTTTTACAAAAGACCCTATGAGACTGTCCTTTTTATAAGAAAACAATTTGTCAACTGACCTCATACTATAAACTCTCTGTCTTCTTAGTTTCATGTGTGGTACCAAGTATAGTGATGGGGAGCAAGGAAAGGCACGCACCACCGCTGAGAAGTTGCTGTGACCCCTAGGTGTTGTTGGTCTGGAAGGTGAACCACACAACCAAGGGAATGCTTTGCCCCCAGGAATGAGTAGATTCCTGAACTGTGAGGAGAAGCAAGAGAGCATGTCCAGCCTATGTTCTCTGGAAGTCCTGACTAGAACTGTTAAGGCTCCCCTTTGTCTCCCACGCTTGAAGACGTAAGTTAACACAAAGCAATTACATTCTCGTCAGCAGGTGATCTTGCCCTTGTTCTTCACATCTTCATAACCCTTTAAGCCCAGAGTTCTGATAAATGCTCCACCCTTTACACACACACACACGCACACACACACCCTTTTCACTATCTACACACACACATTGACCAACATTTTCTTTTATACTGAGACCTAACAGCATCAAGCCTACAAAACCTTAGATTGTCTGTTGAAGCAGATCTTCATTTCACGCACAGCATTTTTAAATGCATGGATGTTATTTTATAGCATGTTGTCCAGAGGTCTTGGCATTTGGTTGACAGTTATCTCCAGTAATTGCGGTATACAAAATTTCCCAGTAAGTGTAACATTTCCACTAAAGTCATTGATGATAAATCGTCTGTTATTTCCCATGCGAAAGCTCTCTTAGAGGCACAGGAGGCTTCAACAACGCATAATATGCATTGATTCTTGGACGAAATGTCATGCCATGTCGTAGCCCATTACATGAATTAGCGTCATTGAGCTGGTTCTCTATGCTAGCATTATGTCTGGGCTTTTGCAACTTCTTTTTATTTAATATGTCTTTGAAGGTGGCTTTTTAAAAGAGAGTTAAACTAATAACCCACTCTCACTGTAAAAGTAATGGGAAATGTCCTACTCATTTCCTGCCCTCAATTCTATCCTATTTCCCATGGCTCAGGTAAAGGTCAGAAGAAAAGCATATTATAGGGTCCTGCACAAACATCTAGCTCCTGTGTGGACCCTAGGATCCACTAGGACGGAAACCTGAGGTATCTAAGGGAAGCTGAAGGAGAGAGTTGTGCTTCCATTGTGTTTCTGTAGAACACCCCACAATCCCACTGACTCTGAGGAGTAAGGGTTACTCATTAAGTCACTGGTTTTACATCTCAGTTTCTAATCTTTCACTCATAAGAGCACTGGACAAAGTTCATCAAGATTTATTGTCCTGTCCAAATGTTCAGTCAACAGGTCATACAATGTTGGAGTTATCCTGAGTAGTCTGTTTCCATAGATAAAGATAATAAAAATTTACGACCATGCATGTTTTTAGCAAAAGGAAATTGAATTGTATCCTCAAGTCCAAACAAAAGCACTGCAATGTAATTGAATAAAATAGTATGACAGTTAATTATTTTGTTATGATAACTCATTGTCTAAGTATCATCTTCTCTGGGTTATTTTATTGAAACCAACCAGTGCATCTTCCTTATAGACTGAGATTTCTGGTATTCTTGCCTTTATCATCTCCTCTGAGAGCCAACCTACAGATGTAAGTGTAAGAGCCATAGAAAAGAGCACAAAGATGCTAAATTTTTTTTTCAATATTTGTTCCGAGGAAAAGCAAATGGAGAAAGACAGCTTCAGTGAACAACAAAATCTGTGAAACTTTTGGAGAAGAATGGTAACACTTACTCTTTCTTTACTTAGATTTGGGGATGCACAAGGAATTTTATCTACATCAAATTTTGGACTGCATCAGGAGCCCTTGGGAAGTTTGTCCATAATTCAGATACTGGCTCCTCACACCCCTGAATATTCTGATTGAGTGGGTTTGGATAGATCCTATAGTCTATCCCCTATTTCCAGCACAGTCTATTACCTTCCCTGCTTTACTTTTCTTCACAACACTTATCACCTGCTAAGATACAAAATAAGTAAATTATCTAGGGTGTAAAATTTCTCTTTGTCAGTCTCCCCTCCCTCATATGTTTTGTCTGGCACAGATTTGGTGTTAGAAGGGAAGAAGGGAAGGTACATGGCGTGATTAGCTGTGTGATCTTTTCCAAACCCATTTAGTCTAGTGTTGGGTCTGCTGGCAATCCCGACACTGAAACATCCACTCCAATTACTAATAAGTGTATGCTAGGACCAGCACGGGCTAATGGTGATTCTTTTGAGGATTGGCATACCTACAACCCAACTCACCTCATTCTTACCTACTGGCCAACTTCCTTGCCTCTTCTTACTTCTCCATCAGACTGCAAATGTCAAGAAAACCAGGGAAGGCTATGGAAATACTGTCAAAGATTAAGAGGAGGGAATTTGTCCTTTCTTATCTAAACATGAAGGAGAAAATACAGTGTGAAAGAAGTAATACAAGATAGACAGCTGAGCAAATTCTCTAGATCCATTGGAGGCAATGAGTGGAAATTTGCCCAGGATCTGCCTAGCCACAAGCGCAAATCAACTTTCACATAAGAACCCTCTATGAACTCTACAGAGCATATCATTTTGGACCCACCAAAGTCAAATCTGAATCATCTTAGATCTCTTCTAAAGAGTTTGATACACAGTACTTCTAAAAAGAAAATTATGAGAAACTGGAAGTATTGAGACATTAATGAGCTAGAAACATGGCTTAGGTTCACTTGAGACTGAAGACCAGGCTAATTAAGGGAAGCCAGAAAAAAAAAAATGAAATGGGACTAAATTGGGAAAATCTTAGGCTATACTTTAAGCTGTGTCATTTAGCTATGTAAATGTCTGTCTTTTTTAAGAGAGATCTAATAATACTATAAGTATGAAAATTGTGTAATGGATATTTTTGGTATTTTTTTGTAGGCAGCATGTTATTTATGGAATACATAGGCTCTATTGACTTAGATCATAGAGTAAGTTTTTATAAAGGAAATTTCCCCTACTGACTTCTATTATAAAGTGGAGTATTCCCAGAGAAAAAAATAACAGTATAGTAGTGAGAACAGTAGCTCTTTTCCAAAAAAAAAAAAAAAATGTAACCCAAGAAATGCCCACAAATGCCTTTCTCATCTCCTGTAGTTCATGGTGTTATAGACGAAGAGCTTGAGTTTTCTGATGTATTTGCACCATATACTGCACAAATAAAAATTAACTTGGGGCAACAATTTATTTTTTAAAAATGATTTTCTACATGGGTTAATCTTACTAACACTTCTTCATTCGGTAATGCCTAATAACACCCAGCACTGGAAGGAATTGAATAAATTAGGTCCCTGACAGTCTTTGTACAGCAAACACACAGTGGAATGTCAAATAAACAAGATTCATTAAATATACAGTATAAACCCAGCATTATTCTAGGACTGTAGGGTTGGTGGGAAAGGTACATAGAAATAAAAAATGATTTAGTCTTTAGGTTAGGAAATTAACAAACTTCAATACCATGCTGTATTTTTCTATGAGGCACTGATTTGCAGCTTGAAGAATCCCATCAGGTGCCTGGAAAAATGAATGAAAAGCAAAGAGCATAACATAAAAGGACAAATTTAAAACTTAATATGTATCTCATATCAATGAACAAATGGTATGAAAGACATCTATTATGACAAAAAGATTCTCAGACTGGATATAGAGTAAAATCCATGTAATGTTGCATATGGCATATTTAAAACAAAGTGATTTGGAGACAAATGTGATTGTCTCCAATCATGGAGACAAAGTGATTTCAGAAAGTTTAAAATATCATTCCTGAAATTGAAAAAAATATAATAATAAGCAACATGGTTGGAACGTAAAGTCAAATAACTCTGTTATAACAAAGCTAAAGGAAAATGAAAGGTTAATATATGTCCAGCTCACGGAATTGAAAACAAATACACAAAGGAGAATTATTTTGAAATTTTAGAACTCAAAAATAAAAAGAAGATCCAAGAAACTTCTAAGGGGGAAAAGAAGGTCAAATACTAAGGTACAAGAGAACATCCCAACAGCAACATGGGCTACTAGAAGACAATGGAGAGGTGCCTTCAAAATTCCAAGAGAAAATAATACCAACTTCAAATCCCAGAATCAAATGTGGATGGAGGTGGTTTGTGGAATTTCAAGTGCTCATTGTAGTAAACCTTTGCTCTGTAGATTTGAAGAGAGGTATTTTTAAAAGCAAGTTCACAAAATCATGATTAGTTACAAATAGTAGGTAAAATTAAGTTAAATCAAGTTATTCTCTATTTGAAAATATTTTAAGTGGAAATTGTTTAAAGCAGTCAAAATACGATACAATATTGGCATCTTGGTGTCTGAAAACAAGCATTTTACCATATTAAGAATTTGAAGAATAATGTTTCTTATATGGATTGTTGGTCAAAGGGCACAAACTTGCAGCTAGAAGATTAATTTTTATTCTGGAAATCCAAACCACAGCACGGTGACTACAGTTGAGCAAGACGGTGTTGTATACTTCAAAATTGCTAAGAGACTGGATTTTAAAAGTCCTTACCACGAGAAAGAAATTATAATTATGTCACAATGATGGAGGTATTAGCTGACACTGGTGGTAATCATAAGGCAACATATAAATGTGTCAAATCAACTATGCACCTTAAACTTATACAATGATATATGACAATTATATCTCAATATTTAAATTGTTACATTGTACACCTTAGACTTAAAAAATATTATTTCTATATATGAAAATAACTTACCAGAAGAAACGTTTAAGAGTTAAAAATGGTTGCCATTTATAGTGGGACTCTGTATTGTACTGGTTTTGTGGGTTTTTTTAAATTATAAAGCCTCCTAGGATGGTTCAGTTTTTTAAAGCTACCAAATGTGTTTTGTTTCAAATGTTTAATAAAATAAAATATATTTGTTTCAAAACAAGTGAAGAACAAACACTTTCAGAACTCACCATTACTTAAAACACTCACCACACCCATCTTTACTCTATGACCTACACCAAGGTACTCTTTCTAATCCCCAAAGTGTAAATATTACTATTATGATTGATTTCAAGCTACCAAGATGAAGTTACTGAATGTGGAGTTGGGAAGAGATGCAAATTAACTCACCATTATGTAGTATTTCCACTATACAGAAACAATAATTTTAAGTAACCTTAAGAACAAAGACAATCCCAAAGTGTCGTAAAATAATTAGGAAATGATGAATTTTAAGTATTTATTAACCTTATTTTTAACTCATTTTAACTCCTTTATTTTAATTAGTTTAATTGTGGGTTTATATCAGTTAATATCTTTAAATGGCTGTATTTAAAGTGTACAAATTTCTAGAAATTTAAGAATTGTCTCAATTGTAAACCAGTTTGAACCAGCTTGAGCACACAACTGACACTTAGCATTAACATAACATCATACTCCTGTGGAGTTGGATGGTTGTTAGGTGGATAGGAAAATGGATGGACAGATGGACTGATCAAAACATAGCGAACTGAAAACACTAACCATCCAAAAGCCAATTCTAAGGGATAGCTTTCCTCTTTTATAATAAACACTTTGGAGATTGAAGGTAATGTATCCACAATGACAGTCATCCTGTGTGATAGCAGTAGTTATTTTCACAAACACTGTTAGCTGCTCTGTTATTAAAAGCATCATTGCTTATTGCCTGATAGTTGTAGCTACATTCCTAAAAAATTGTAATGTTTCATCAAGTAGCACCATCTTGAAATCTAAAGAAACTATCAATAATCATCAGAAGCCATATATCAGGACCCAAAGTGGGTATTTGCCTGGATTTTCTGATGAGGTTGTGTTAATGGAATTCAATTCTTCAAGGAAATTACAAGTATTTGAGGGCAGATATTGTGTCTGGCTTATTTTTCTAGCCTCTATAACACTCACACGATGTTTAAAACTAGGTTGGAATTTACCAGCCAGTATTACAATGACCTATTTATGTATTCTCTTCTAACAAACTGTAGGTTGTCCTTGAAAATGAAGTTTTATCTTGTCAACTCCATATGACAGTGCCTGGTTGATATTAACCTCTTACTAAACTTTAGTTCAGCTAGATTGAAGAGTTGCCTAATAATTATTCATTGAGTTCATTTAACTAGATTGAATCAGAACTCAATTGAATGTCATGTTGGCACAATCCAAAAAAAGGGTATTCGATAAGCAAGTCTTCATATCATTAATCAGTATAATATACACTAGCTGAACTTAAATTCTAGCTCCATCTCTTACAAGTTTCCAGAACAAGTATATAAACCCATAAACCTCAGTTTCTCCATACTATCCTGTAGCTAATAATAATACCATTGTTTGGGGCGCCCAGGTGGCTCAGTGAGTTAAGCTTCTGCCTTCGGCTCAAGTCACGATCTGAGGGTCCTGGGATGGAGCCCCGCATCGGGCTCTCTGCTCAGCAGGGAGCCTGCTTCCCTGCTCTCCCTCTGCCTGCCTCTCTGCCTACTTGTGATCTCTCTCTCTGTCAAATAAATAAATAAAATCTTAGAAAAAAATTCTTAAAAAAATAAAATAATACCATTGTTAGGATTAAATATATGTAAAGTGCTTAACATAATATCTGGCACATAGTAAGCTTTTAATAAAGGTTTGCTGCTGAATTTTTATGCTTTTAACTCATAGATAAATCTGATATGTTGTCATAAGGCATGATTGGCCTAAAGGGGTAGCATAAGTGTTTAAAACAGTGGAACATATTCCCAATTATCAGCCAAAAGACTTCTCATAAAATTAAATTTGTAACATCCATCTGATTGTTATAGTTTCCCTCCTAGATGTAACCTGCAATTCACTAATCTGAATCAAGATTGAGTATTAAAAGATTATTGAATTTTGATCTTTTCTTCTGCCTTGGGTTTTTCTTGGAGATCTCCCACGCTAATAGAAGTCACATCCTTGGTCTTCTTATCTGAGTAGTTCTCGTGCCAACCATGGAGGTTAACAAGTTTTATTTATTTACCCTGACAGGAAAGCTGTTGCTTAAAGTCAGAAAGCTCATGCATAAATTACAGGATTTCACCTCCTCAGTCCTCACCACCCAAAGCCCTTCCTACTACAGAATCTTGCCTCACTTAGATTACATAATATTTCATCTCACTTTTCTTTTTTTTTTTTTTTAAGATTTTATTTATTTATTTGACACAGAGAGATCAGATCACAAGCAGGCAGAGAGGCAGGCAGAGAGAGAGGAGGAAGCAGGCTTCCTGCTGAGCAGAGAGCCCGATGTGGGCCTCGATCCCAGGACCCTGGGATCATGACCTGAGCCGAAAGCAGAGGCTTTAACCCACTGAGCCACCCAGGCGCCCTCATCTCACTTTTCTCACCAAGATTTCTATCTCAAGATGTGTAGTCTGAGGAAATCAATTACATGCATCCACTCCTGATCCTTAATGGTTGATGTGAAGTTGTATCCAGAGGTAGTTTTAAAAAGTAGCTGAAAATTCTTTGGTACCTTTTCAATTGTGAAGTGCGATCTCTGTTTACTTTCTTGGAATCTGGGTGAGCTTTCAACTACTTTGACCATCAGAGTATGACAGAAGTGACACTGTGTTACTCCTGAGACTAGCCCATAAAAGGCCTTGAATCTTCCACCTTGTTCCCTGGAGCACTCGCTCATGGAGTCCTGAACTGCCAGGGAATGCCCTGTTGAAAGAGGGCCCACGTTGTATGCAGAGGCCAGAAATAGACATTCTGGTCAATGGTTCTAGGTGAAGCCAAACCTGACTAAACCCAGCCCAGGAGTCAAGCATGAGAATGGAGAAGTTTCCGGATGATTCCAGCTCTCAGCCGTTCAAGTCTCCATTAGCTCTTCTACTCTTCCCAACTGAGGCCTCAGATTTAAAAAAAAAAAAAAAGATTTTATTTATTGCAAGCGAGGGGGTGGAGGGGGTAGAGGGAGAGGGAGAAGTAGATTCCCTGCTGAGCAGGGAGCCCAACGCCAGGCTTGAACCCAGGACCCTGAGCCAAAGGCTGACTCTTAACCAACTGAGCCACCCAGGGGCTCACAGGCCTCAGATTTATGGGGCAGAGAAAAGGATATCTGCTGTGCTGTGTCAGAATTCCTGGCCCCCAGAATCTGAGCACAATAAAACAGTTGTTCTGTTTCACTTAGTTGAAGACGGTTTATTATGCAGCAGTAGTACCTGGGACACTTACCGTGAACCACAACGGAAGCTGTAGAGGTGGAAATTCACAGGGGGAAAAATAGAAAAACAACCACCATGTGAGAAATGTTGCCAGGAAATAGACTCAAGCACTTAATATATAGGTATAAAGCATCTCCTATCTTTGTTTAGTGCCAGCGAATGTCTTCATCTTCATCTTAATCCTCTGTCTCCATCTTGCTACACTAGACACCCCTAAAACATAGATGCCTAGACACTTTCCCTGATGAACTATATGTGAGATGCAGCTATATGTGGGAAGAAATTTTTTAAATATGAGAGGAGAAATTACTCCTGCTGGAGTAAAGAAGGAAAAGAGCATAAATTGAAGGTTACTCTTGAATTCTACTCTTTTGAAAAAAGACAGAGGTATGAAAAGGAAAAAGAAAAACAAGATTTTTCTTAAAACCAGGAAGAAAAGAAAGATGCTTTATTAATTTGTCTTGCTAAGTCATGCACAACATCCTATGATTCCTACAAGATCCTGGATATTTACTAGTTCCTGCTATTGTATCTTTTACCTGACTTTTCTTCACAGTTTTAGTCATGTGACAAACTATTTAAGACTTGGCTACATGCTGTATTTTTTATTCATATTACCTAAGCTAAAAAATTCAAAATGCTATCAATTACAAAACTAAAGACTAAAATTAAAAAACTAAAAACAATACTCGTGGCTTCGAAAGGAGTAAACCTCATACAAATGAAAGTACAAAAATAATAATTAGTACCTTTTAATTAAAAGCAACAAGTTAATTTTAAAAGGTCTCTAATTCCGCATAGTTCTTTAGAGATATTATTTAGCACAGATCTTGATAATGGATAACAGCTATAATTCAATAATAAAAATGTCAATTACCCATGTAATGCTTACCCTATGAGCTGGGTACATTTTCCCTCACTTTACAGCTGAAGAAAGGAACACGCCCAAGGACACATCACTAGTAAGATGGGACCAGAATAAAAGAGAGGGGGGCCTATTCCAAGCCTGCCCGTCAGCCTAACTATCTAAATTGCACTTGATAATTTAAAACATACCTCCAAGTGCATCGTTTAACCTCACTGGATCTGGAAAGCCATGCTGTGAGTCAGCCTGTTGTTTCTATTTTATGGATAAAGACTCTTCAGCTCCGGAAGGCAGAGCAAATTTCCCCAGGTCAAACCATAGCCATGGAACACTTTTGTACATCACAACTTCTAAATAAATAATACTTGAAATGTGTTCTGTGAGAACAATAAGGGATATATCAGTTGGAAATATGGCACCTCATGAGGAGACATCTTGGTTTTGTGGGAGATAGTTTTAAGAAAAAAAAAATGAATGACCACACATATAAAGTTAGGCACTAACATGAGTATTTGCTCAGAATGAGAGAACAGATCACCACAAACTACTAATTTTAAGAAACTGAAAAATATGGGACGCCTAAGTGGCTCAGTCAGTTAAGCATCTGCCTTTGGCTCAGGTCATGATCTAAAGGTCCTGGGACTGAGCCCCACGTTGGGTTCTCTGTTTGGTGGGGAGTCTGCTTTTCCCTCTTCCTCTGCCCCTCCCCCAACTCACGTGCACTCTCTCTCTCTCTCTCTCAAATAAATAAATAAAATCTTTTTTTAAAAAAGCTGAAAAATATCTCTGACATTGCAAAAATCCAGAAAATAACAAAAAGATTTTTTATGAAATAACTAATGCAGCTCTGTAATACCTTTTCCCTACATTTTCAGTTGCATGCTCCTGTACCACATCTTTATATGACAATGATTTTTTTAAATAATGTTCTAAAGAGAGAATACAAAGATAATTTTTCTTTCTTTTAACATGTCTGATTGCAGTCTGTTTTTTATTATTGACAGTTGAGAGGACTAAAACACGTGACTTCATATGCAGGCTTTCTCCCTATCTGTAAAACGACTGCAGGTTTATGTCCTACGAGCATATAATCTTGGAAAGTGTTATTTCAGCTGTTCCTATCAACAGGATGGTGGGGGGTGATAACTGAGCATCTTGCATTATTGAGTATATTCCAGACATGAGAGGACTTCTATTTGGACCAGGAACAAATGAGAACTGAAGCCTCTTTTGCAATTGTGCATGTCCAAGGGTTGGAATATTGTCTGTAAATTAGCTTTTGATTCGACGTACTTCAAGCCTCGTTTCTCCTCTGTGACCCACCTGCTTCCCGTGCTGGGCACTGGTGTGTCACAATAGACCTCTGGCCCAGCACCCCCATGCCACCCACCAGAACCTGAAAAACACAACACAGAGGAAAAACCAGCAATAATGTAACTGACTGTAGCTTCCTACCACCCTAAGTCTACTCTTATTTCAAGGTCCCCAAAATGTTCACGGCCACTCCAAGGCCTCCAGACAGGAGAGCAGATAGGAGAGGAAGACAGAAAGGAACAAGACAGAGATCTGAACACATGGAAGTTAAACGTCATACACTTCTGCAAATTCTCCAATAACAGATGTCTATACGAAGACAAGCCTTGGAACCTTCCAGGGCCTTGGAAAGAGCTCGTCCCACTGAGGGGCCTGCAAGGTTAAGCTTCAGTACAGTCATGGTAAAGCATCTCTGTCTTCCTGAAAAGGATGGTAGAGAAGAGAGCTTCAGGAAGATTAAACAATCTGGCTTTTAAAAGCTTCCATTTCTTCTTCCACTGGGCTTTTTTTGGCCAGTCAGGAGGTAACCAAAATTCTAAATATCTAGGGGCACCTGGCTGGTTCAGTAGGTTAAGCATCTGCTTTCAGCTCAGGTTATGATCCCAGAGTCCCGGGATCGAGCCCTACTTGGAGGGGAGTCTGCTTCTCCCTCTCCCACTGCCCCTTCCCCTGCTCATGCTCTCTCTCTCAAATGAATAAATAAGATTCTTTTTAAAAATTCTAATTATCTAAGGATTTTCCCACAGTGCCTTCATCTCTCAAATGAACTTGATCTACACAGGGCTGTAAAGGGACTAACCAGGGCACTTAGAGTATCCAAATAATTTAAGCTGCAGAACCACTTCATCTAGATCGATTAAAAAGTGTTCTTGGCCAACTTCATTTGCATATTTATATTAATTCTCCACTTCACTTGGATCATATGATCTAAAGGACTGCATTTAATTATAGCACAACCCTTCATTTATCAACCACAACCGCTGCTAACAATAAAAAAGGGTTATCTATCTATTTAGAATAAAGCCATCATAATCCACAAGAAGCAGTCATCCTCAAGCTGGAAAGGCTTGAACAAACATGACGGCAAGGGAATAGAGACCCAGCATAAGTGGAAAGCAGTTGGAAATAAAGCTCTTAGTGGTTTTAAATAAACACAAGTCTCCAGACAGAGATGAATTCCTTCCCAAAGTACTGAGAGGATTTGCAAATGTGAATGCTGCTCATTTTTGTAACTTTTGCATAATTACAGAAAACAGAGATGCTGAGAATCTAAAAGTGGAAAAGATGTCCACTCCAAAAAAGAGGAGATAGATGCATTAGAAAAACTCAAGACTGAGGATCTTGGTGTCGATTCCTAGCAAAAGATTAAAATAGATTACTATTTTACTAAGTAGGAAATTAACAATTACTAGCTCAATAATCAAACTTGATTTCTGGCTACCAGCCATAATTCTAGCTGATAAAGAAAACAATCTGTTCATGTCTAACTTAAATGCCATGCAACTCCGTTATTTTCTCAATCATTCGGATTTACAGTTCAAGAAGGGTAAAGACCATCTCTCAGGGTTGTTTGTTTGGTTTTTTTCTTTTCCCTTTCCTCCTTGAGCTTGATCCTAAGCCCTAGAGGGTCTTTAAAAATGGCTATGTTGTCTCCTTCTTAGTAGGGAGGGAGCGATTATGTTTGAGTTTGCTCTATCTGCCATCTTCCTGTGTAAGCCTCCTGCTCCACAAGTACCTCATCCCAGAAGATCCTCAGGGGCCAATAATGGACCCTGTACCCCCCAGCAGCAGCCTCGTTGTCCACGTGGACCAGAAGAGGCTGCCACTGGAGTGTTCACGGGAGTGAATGTCAGCCTGAGATAAGCCCAGCGCCCGGGGGCTCTTCTCAGAGAGACCACATGTGTTGCTAACTTGATTATTTCAGAATAGCCTGCACCATTCCAATATGGGTTTGTAAACAGCCTTAGGAACAAATTTATGCTGCTTCGACGAATTCTGAATGATCCCCCTTTTGCAGAGGTAAAAATAATAGGTCGCAGCCTTTAATGTGCCAAATAAGGGAAGATGTCCTGAATTGCCTGAGAAATTGCAGAATTCAATGGAGTTTTCCTTGATTTTACATCTTTTCCTAGAGACCAGAATGGGCATTCAAAGGTGAAGTGAGCCTTAGTTTTCAAAAAACTAATGTTCTGGTTTTGTACCATGAAGCCATGATCTAAAAATTCATACCTGATAAATTTATCACTGTCTTTTAAGTATCTTAATTTATCACCAAGAGCCCACATGAATTTACAAGTAATAACTTGTATTAATCTAACCACCACTTTTTTAAGTTTAAAAGAAATCCAAGAAATCAGGGAAAAACTATAAATATAAAATCTTGATTGAAGACAATTAATACTGTTTTTCATAGCATCTCAGAGTCCAAAAAAAAAAAAAAAGGCAATAGAGAAGAAGTACCTTAACTTCCAATATTTCAAATGAGGAAACTGAGGCTCTGAGAGATTGTGACATCCTCAAGGTCAAGCACTCAATTGGCTACAGAGACTAAACTTGAAATCTGGGCTCTTATCTCTCAGACCCTTCACAAGCCTGCCATATGTTAGAATCTGCCTCAGGTTGAGGGCATAAAGATGAAGATTCACAGCCTCACCTTAGAAGCTCAAAGCTAAGTCAGGGACAGTAAATGGACTCCAGACAGCTGTAATCTTCAGGCCCAAGGGAGCTCCTGGAACTTTCCTTCAGTGGCTGGTGCAGAAGCTGGCTCTCAACCAGCTCACAGGAGCCACGGGCATGCATGTCTTCCCAGTTGCACGCCCATGATCTCATGTGGGTGTCCTGAAACTGGAAGCACTGGGACAACTTACACAGGGGGCCCTGGAACATGCTACCCCCACAGCCTGTTTGCACCCATCTTCCAGCACACCTCTGCCTCTGGGATTCCCTCCCTGCCATGATCTTTCCTGGGGCCTGTGCTCTTCTCCACTAAGCAGGCTCTGCAGTAAAAGGAAGGCTTCCTCCATCTTTCTGTGGCCCCTAAACACAAAACACAAACAAAAAACAATAAAACAAATAAAAATTTTAAAAACTTTACCGTGGTAAAAGGATTAAAGTTATTACAGAGGTAAACAGAAATCAGGTGAGCACATGAGCAAGTTACAAAAGTTTACAAATTTCCTATGGTTTGCATGGTTTGTACCTCCCCAGCTTCTAGTCTTTCCCTTCTGAGCCCATGAATGGATACAATAACTTACATAACGTTCCTAGAGCAGTGTCTGGCACCTAGGATCGGGGCTCAATGAAGATAGTAATAATTATGACTATAGGATTAACATATGGGAATTCCTTCTGGATTCTGCCCCCAGAATCCCTTTATTGGACTGCGGTTGGAATACAATAATCCCCTTGACCAGCCCTCCCTCCTCAGGGGAATAACCACCTTCCATGAAGTTCCCTTTGGAAGAAAGGAGGCCTGGAGATGCAATCCCTAGGGCCAACATGTGCCTTGTTTCTCTGGTGACTAATGTGTTTACATCACTCGATATTACCAGAAGAGGCCTACTCTTCCCCGGGACCCCGATCCCCATAAAGATGACCATCCCCCCCACACACTGTTTTAGAGAATCCCCTCATCTAGAAGCATAGTCAAAAATGAGGCGGCAAGTACAATAGTAAGAGGGAAGTCTATGTGTGACAGCTGGTTAGCTTTGAGGGGGGTAGCGGGGAATTCGAGAAGGCCTTGTATGTTCTTCCCATGCAAGACACATTTGCTAAGTAGATGGAGAAAGGAGGATTTATAGCTAAGGAGGGGATTGCCCTGTCAATCCAAAGGGAGATCCTTATGGCTGGGCATACAGATTTTTACTTGGCCCCGTGTTGTTTGGCCACCTGACGTAAATGAAGACACAGGAAATCTGTCGTTGAATTTTTGCATGGCACAAAGTGGGGAATGACAAACAATGCACCTAAGGGAAAGAACAAGAGACCTCACCAGGCTGGTCAGATGATGCCCTCAAGAAACAAAATGAAGTTTGGATGTAGGATAAGTAAACTCTGGTTCTTGGGTGTGCGCTTAAATGATCATCAGCATGGGGAACATCTGTCCTTCAAAGACGATCTGGTTAACACAGGCCCATGCCAGGGAAATTTGTGCCTGCTTTCCTCATTCCAGATTTGGGGCCACGAATTGGGGAGCTTGCTTGTTGCCTTCTGGTAGACAGCCCATGGCTGAGGCACCAAATGTTTCTTTTTATAAAGTTATCTGCCCCTTAAAGTGATTGAGCCTGGTTTTGACATTAAATGAACCATATTCTAACCAAACAAGCTAGCTAGACTCTAATATATGAATTGGGAGGGAAATCAGTATTGAATTACCTGGGCAATTTCTCAATTCTTTAATTAACATTGCTTAAGTCACAGCAGATAGAATACCATGGTTCGTAATCGTGTCTGTACGTAGACATGACTTCATGACCAATTCTAGGAAATGTTTAAGCAGATGAACTTCATTACATACAAGGTACCACCTTCTGATGAATGCATGAATATATTTTAAATAGCCTCAAAATATATTCCTTAATCGATGCAGAAGATATTTCTATATTCAAATAGAAATGGGCTTGTCTGTTTCCCTCTGAGATGTAAAAAAAAAAAAAGTTTATTACCTTTCTTGTCAGTGGAATTTTGTCCATTAAGATATATTATTATACCATAGAATAAAAATCAGCATAGGATATAAACGACATGGATTATTTTTCTGAAATACATCTGAACTAGATAATACTAACAATTGCCCTTGTATAAGGAGAAGATATTACAAGCCCACCTTCAGTTTTTTAATATAGTCTCTATCCAAATATCTCTAAAGGTTTGAAGTGACATTCAGTAAATGCATAGAATAAAGAATGTAGAGTCCATTTGTTAGGTATAGGTAAACTATTTCTAGTAAATCATGGGAATATTAAAAGAAATACATGCATATTGTAAAGTCCTGTCCATTCATTTCTGAATTTTCAAGACAGGAAGGGTATAGTCAAACTCCACATTCATAAAGTCCATAAGATAAATAATAACCTGTTGAGGAGAAATGTAGCTCTTGCCACATAAAAATATCTGGGAGATTTTCTTCTCATGGATGGTCTGCTCCTCAACAGCAGACCTGGAGTTTAATTAATTTCACAGCCTTTTTCTAGTAGTCACAGGAACATGGTTCAGTCTGTCCTCAGACACCTGGCACCATTCCTTCTGTGGTCATTGATGTTGGGGATAGAAGCTGTGACAAAGTGGTGGTAATGGATGCATCTAGTCATTTCTCCCACTGGGAGTCATGGAGAATTGTTTGTATGAGGCGATATATGAGAGAGAGAGACAGGGAGGAAAACAGAATGATTTTTTAAATATATATTTATTTATAGCACAGGAGTTGGTCTTCTCATTTTGAAACACCCACTGCTCTGGGAGAAGGGAGCAGGGCCAGCTCCTCCTCAAAATATTCTGAAACCCTTCATAGATTTTTGAGGAAAAGGTGGAATTTACTTGCATATTGAGCCTAAAGATTTGGGGGCGAGAAGGAAGGAAGATCGAATCTGTAGTTATCTGAGAGCATAAGTTAAAGAAACCAGTGGGCCGAGTGACTTTGACTATGATTTATTGGCAGCAAAGATCACCAAAGACTCCACATTGCTCAAGGGAAGTTCATTTTAATGACCTTCACTCTACACAAGGTCATAGAAATTGGGGAGATGACTGGTTCCAACATAGAGGGAACCAAAGCCAGAAATCACTCTGTAGCTTAGCCAAGTGGCTGTCCTTTGAGTAACAGCCACTGGCCATGTGTGTATAAGCTGAAAGAGCTTTAGCCTAGGATTCTAAGCAGAGGGCACAAGAGGGTCCTGTCCAGACAGCAAGCCACTCACCAACTATCTGACACCAGGCTGCAGCAGCCAGAAGCAAGGGCAGCAGTGAACCGATCCGCTTTTCCAGTTTTCTGTGTCCTTGGCTTTCGGAAGCAGGCCCCTCTCCCCAAATTAATTAAACCTTCATGATGGCTGGACAATTTAATGGGGTGGAGAAGGCATTCAGAGAGTGATTGTGGACTTCCTCTTAATCAGAAAAGTGGTCTTCTCAAACATCTGTGTGGAAAAATGCAAGAGATGTGCCATATTGATTCCCTAGGCTTGTGGAATGGTTAATGACAATTGCATGGAACTCAGGTACGGTGCTGTGGTCCGACAAATGGAACTGATCAGCCACATAGCTCTAAACTTGCCTGTTGATTTCTGCTAAACTATGTACAAAGGGAGAGGAACCAGGATGCACACTTACCCAGTGTCTATGTCATGGAATAAAAAAAAAAAAATCATGTCCGGAGAATGTTCAATATGAATCTTGGCATCCTGTTTTAATGCCCAAAGTAGCCTTCCATAATCAAATGTTTCTTTAAGTATCTTGGAGAAGCAATTTTCTCTAATAGTATCTGGTGGCTTCATTCCATCCAAAATGCTTAATTAGTGATTATTAAGGCCATAAACATATTGTGCACTTGACATTTCCCTCCTGCACATCTTGTAATACCACCACAAAAGACAGTGTCCACCATAATAGAAAAATTCTCCACCAGTTAGTTCTAAAAGGAGAAAAAATTACAAATAAAAAGAATACATTTCCTTTGGTTTTCTGGTTTCCATTCATACATTCATTCCATTATTCGTTTAAGGTACCGACTATGTGACAGTTACTTGCTGGGCGCTGGGGACAGACAAATGCGGGGAGCACAATCCACAAGCTCGAGACATGCCCAGTCACAAGGGCAGAGGAGAAAGATAGGCATATAATGTGCTATAGGAAGCTAACGGTGGGTTTCAGACTCGGCAAGCTCAGGAATCATGGTGTCAATTAACCAAGATAGGAAATTAACCAAGGAGGACTCATTTTGGGGAAGAGATAAAGAGTACAATTTTGGAATTTCATCTTGACTTTGCTGCCCTGGTTTTGAGCAGAGTGACATAGTTGGTAGGTACTGATTTTCCCTTCAGCAGAACCAGGTTTCTATCCTGGCTCTAATGATGAGGAGCTAATGATGTTAGCTTGGGCAAATTCCTTAAACTCTCAGAGCTATGACTTACTCGTCTGTGAAATGAAATTAATGACACATACTTCATAAATGGTAAGGATTAAAATGTGCAAATGGTAACTTAACGTGTCATTCTCTTAACAATCCCTCCTCACACCTCCCTGCGCCGAATCTGCACCCCGTCTAGAGCCACTTGCTTCTGCTTCGTTTTGGTCTTTGCCAATGGATGGTGCCCTTCCTTCTGTTGCCCACAACCCCATCTTTCCTGCCATGCTGGCTGCTTTCCAGGTGTCCCCCCTCGTATCTGGAGCTGGATCCCCGTACTCCCAGCACACTTCATAGCTCGTGTTGAGGAGCATGTCCTATCTCACCGTTGTCTTCAAGCTCTGGGGGAGTGAATGAATAAAAATAAGGCTGCAAGTCATCTCCCCAGTTCAAATACGTATCACCTGTTGCGACCACACCTGCTGATGGATTGGGTGTTTAGGTCCATGAATTTTGTCCTAACTTCCTTCATTCTTCAATCCTCCATCTTCCAAGGGGCCCAATGTCCTCCCACAGTCTTGGAGCGAAGCCAGGGTACACAGTAACGTCGTTCTGCTGGACTGCTCACGTGCGTTGGAGGGTGACAGCTGCATCCCAGACAGCTGTTGTATAGCAGGCTGAAGTGGGATAATCATGAGCTGGGAGGGAAAGGGAAATGCTTTATGGATTCACTGAAGCGCAACCTCAAGAAACAGAAAAACTGGAGACAATTCGGAACATCAGGCTGACAAGCAGCTATCAGAAACACAGCTTTTCCTTTTAAACAAAGGCAGTTGGCTGACCAGGAAACAGTCACAAACAGCAAAGTCTCATTCCGATAACTGACCAGTGGTAATTAAAGCCCATTTCCTGTGCACCCAGTTTAGCAAGGACTCCCAGACGAGGGAGGATATTTTTGGCTACATGTTCATCCAAATTTCAATGCCGCCTCTCAGAGGACGGTTACCACATGCGTCTCTCTTAGTCCCTCTGGCTATTTCACAGGACATCCAGGAGGAAGGCCTCCCAGCCACTCTTCAGTCAGATAAAAGGACATCAGCAGCCACAAGAGAAAGGAATATAGCACATGAGGCGAGCGAGTCAGGCTGTTGGGTCAAACAGTATATAACCTGACAGGCTGTCTCCCGGGGATGGGATGTGCTACAGCCAAAAAGAGACGAGGGGAGATTCAAATCCCAACTCTGCAACAATATGAGAATTTGCTTCCTGGTCTATAAAATGGAGAGAAAGTCCTTCTCATATTTTCTAAAAAATAATTGAAATAATACAGCGTGCTCATGGTAGGTGTTTTAAAAACAGTTCGCTACTCTCTTAGACGTACTGAGGGAAGATAGGCACAGAAGTGGGATTTTAGCTGTGCCTTTAGCTATGGTGTGTGTCTGTGAGTCCCCCCGGCACTCCTGTTTTGCTTACGGGTCAAAGGGATAAACATGATGTTGTCATAACTGAACTTTGTTATTCTGTTTATGTCATTTATGAGTTCACTGGTGAACAATGCAAGTACTTTACCATGTATTTCCCTCCCTCCGTAAGAAAGCAAACATGTAGAATGCTCACAGTTATGGTATAGACTGAAAAAAAAAGTCATATTTTCGACCTTGATGTCAGCAAGGGGGAAGGATGATGAGTAGGCAAAACTCTGAGAAATCCCTCAGGCAGAGCAGCCTTACTTTGAAATGCTTCCGACATTGGCTTTCCCGTAAGTTCTGCCTATCCACAAAGGATTACGTAACTGAAAAATTAAGTCTGAAAACCACTTTTCTATAATATTTATGTTCATGAAAACACTTGAAGAAAAAGACAACATACTTCTACAACCTGGGTCAACTAATATGGCCACTCCATCCATTTAGTCCACGCAGGGCTGGAAACTGGTATATAATATAGGAGCTATTCCTACCAGAAATGTCTGTGACATGAACCAGTCCCTGAAATGATAGAGGAAAAGGAAATATTTCAAGGACACAGGTTGAGGGCTCCCAAGACCACCCTCAGGTTTGACGGGGAAGGAGGACTAGAGAGGAGGACTCTCGGGATCAGGAAATGGGCATAGTCGTGGGTACAGCATTAAACCAAATTGCTGGCACAGGCAGTTTGAACACAGCGAGCTACTCTTACTCCTCAGAATGGCATGAACCCTTCCCAAATGCAAGTTGCCAGATACCAGCCAAGCCATTCATAAGACAGTAGTCAGGCCTGCTATGTTTTGTGCAGACATCCATAAAACAGTTTGAAAGTTGATAAGGTAAGCATAATGTAAACATCAGGATACGAATGAGTTTAAATCATCCATTACTGTATAAATTCATTAACAATACTATAAACCACCATGGCCATTACACCAAGAGGAAAGAGTTATGGGAAAGACTAGAATCAAGTGAGAAGATACGGTATTCTCTTGTAACCAATGCCATAAAATGTGAACTTTGAATTCATATACCAAGGTGTGCATTTCAATAGGGGGAAAAAAGCACATAGGCATGGTAGTGAAATGAGTGTAGTAAAAGAGTCTCAGATCATAGTTTAATCATCCTATTTTACAAGTAAGGACATAAAAATCCCAAGAGATTACTTGGCTGATCCAAGATCACACAGCTGGCCATGGGCCAAGTGGAGCACAGAACCCAGCTGCCCAACTCATGGCAATAAGCTTCTCCCTTTCACTTCATTCCAACTGTTGTGTTTGCAGGTCTCTGGGAAAAATAATCTCTAAATTTAAACACGTTGCTCAGAATTGGGTTAGGTCAGAGCCAACACAATAATGCTATTGAATATTACTTGGTGACCCCAAAATTAATCGATCGATCAACAAATACTGCAAAACTCCAGGGACGGTATTGAGAAATGAGCTCCCCAATCTTTCAACCACGTAAAACTTTCAAACACGTAAAATACGTGTTATTACGACAAGATTAATGAGATGAGGTCGGGGCTGATCCAGGACAAGCGGATGCTAATTGGCTGTTGGGTGAATCGGTGTTATCCCGGGATATGTCTCAGGGAATGTCCTCTGTGTTCAAATCAATTTTGAACCATTAGATGTTAGGTAGTCTTTTGCCTTGCACTTTCGCACATTCTACGTCAATTTTCACAAATCTCCTTTGGATCTCAGTCTTTCACACTGGACTGGACAGAGTTAGGTCGTCATGGGATGGCTCTAACTTGCAGCCCGGGGAGAAGAGGGCTGATGCTCCAGAGGCAGAGGGGGTGCGGTGGGGAGGAGGGGGCTGGTACTGGGAACGGAGCTGAGGGGGATCCTCCTTCAGGTTTTTGCTTGTTCTCTCCCCACCCACTTGTTTCTCAAAAGGGAACGCTTTTCAGGGTGAGTAGGAAGTGACATTGCCCAAACACAGACTCCCAGAAGCCCTCAGACTCCCTGGGGGTGGCAGGTGGGGTGGAGTGACAGGCAGAGGGGGCGTCGCCCTCCACAGCTTTATACGGGATTTTAAGAGCCAAGAAAATGGAAACTTCAAAGACAGGACCAGCGTAAAGAAAACACACGCCTAGTCTCTGGGGCTGAAAAACGTCATATAATGGGTGAACTACCAAATGCCCATTCTGCCGATGATTATTAAAGCAAATCCAAGCACTTTGCTTGGTACAAATTGGCAGTTGTTATCTTAGTAGGGAGTTAGTAGGGACGACGTAAGTCCCTACGTGATTGTGGGGTTAGCCTCATGAATAAAAAGAGTAGGCCTCATGTTTTAATATGAGTTATGCCTTCACGATCCACTCATTTGCTCATCCTCCCACTGGCTTGCAATAAGGACTTTATGACTAATTTATTAAATATGCTGGATTCAATAGAGTACAAGCAAAAGATAGCTCTTTCCTTTTTGCCACTATCTCTTTGAACCCACTCTTTCCACTGGTTCTTTCTCTACCTTGGACAAATGCTGGGCAGGTCTCATAGGTTCCCAGGTCACGATGAAATACTAAGTCACTATCAAATAAGTAAAAACTTAATCTTATCCCCTAACCACATAACTCCAAACTCACATTCAATTTAAATCTTCCCCGTAACGAGCTTAGGTCTGCTTTAGGTTTGCAGGACTGTGGAGGTGGAGGATGCCCACTGCCTGCTTCTCTATTTCTGTCCTTGTTCTGAGTTAAACATTGTCTGGGAGAAGAAAAGATGAAGCCAGGCCTAGCTCCCCAACATCTCCATTCCAATTAGTTTATTGAATTAGTTCTCAAATCCTGCCTTTCCGGTGGCAGCCTCAGCTGGAGTTACTGATTCCCTCAGCTGTGGGTGCACCGGTGTCCCTTTCAGCAGGAAGGGACAGATGGGAGCCTCACCCCCATGGGTCTGGCCTCTCCCTGCACGAGGTCGGAGGCCATGCTAGTGTATGAGGGGAAACCAGGGGAATGGGCTATGTTGGCTCATCACCACGTGTCACGGACAGGACAGGCTACCTAATTTGTGGGGTCCTGTGAAAATGAAAATGCAGGATCATGGTTCCAAAATCGGTTAGGATTTGAAGACAGTGACAGCAGAACAGCGCCTCAAGAGCAGGACTCTTCTGAGCACACAGATGTGCAACTGCATGGATCACAGGCCCGAGAAGCTGGCTCTGATCACAGAACAAATCCAGGATGAAGGGTGACAGGAAATCAAGAGAACTAGACCTTCTGTTTCCAGGCATGGGTGGAGGCTGAGAACAAAGTCCAGAGCAGAGAAGATGAAAGGAGGCCCTTTAGGAGGAAATGGCTAAGGATTGCCGGAAAAACAGGCTTGAAGGACACTGTTTGTTAGTAAAACCCCTCGTTCATCATGGTGTCATAAACCGCGCACAGGTATCTGAGGCGAGCTGGGGGCGAGCAGGTGCACAGTGAGCGGCAGCCTTCCCGCAACGCTCTCCACAGTTTCCCCGTGGGGCCCGGGTTCCTGGCAGAGCTCCCGGGAATCTTCTGTGCGGAGGAAAGCAATATGAAAAAGGGAGAGGAACTGCCGACAGACTGATGAAGAAGCAGGGACGGGAAGGTCCCCAGTACGGAAACAGGAGCAAAACACATAGGGCTTCAGACTTTGCAAAGCAATTCTGCACAGTCATCTCATGGACGCGGTGTCTGGGCCCACAAATCCCAAGGCTGTGTTTCGGTTAAAACACAGCTTGTAGATGGGGACATTCAGAGCCCCCGAGAGACAAGACGTGAGAAGACCGGCCATGGGCCTCAAGTCGGCGGCAGGAGTAGCCTCCCTGTCCTGTCCTCCATCTGTGGCCATTCCTCTGCGGGATGGGAGAGAAAGTGTGAGATGGGGATGCTACTCATCTGCAGACCGCTGGAAACTTCCCTCCCTAGGAGATTTTAACTATTTATTTTGCAGAAGTGAAGACACCCTCCCAAACCCTAAAATGCGGTCAGCGTCTCCATGTGCATTATCTTCCCATGTCCTTGTGGCTCAGGTCACTCCAAAAGGCTCGACAGATGTGAAAGAGATCAGAACCCACTCTACCAAGTAGTTCAAACACTTGGCACTTAGCACTGAGAATGTAAAACTTGACAACCCTTTTTTTTTTTTCTTTATTTTCTCCTAGGCGGGCCCCTTTGGTTCATTCTATTATTGTTTCCTTAATTATCCTCAGGATAGATATTTGATACATCAGAAAAGATACTTTAATGTTGAACACTGTGTTGGCACTAGTATATTTTTAAACCTTATTTTTTTAAAAAAAGGTATACTTTATATATGAGTACATATATATTATTATATAATATTATTGTTAATAATATAATACAACAAAAATAATATTAAATATGTGTGTATGTACATGTGTATAAAAAGAGACAGAAATATTGAAAACCTTAAAGCAAAAAATTTACAATAGTTCTCTGAGTAGTAGCATTAGGGATGATTATCATTTTCTTCTTTATATTTTTCTGTTTTCCAACTGTTCTATATTGATAACACACTTCATATTATCAAGGGAGAAAATTATTTTTAAATGTCCCTTGGCAACCAATAAGATTGCACATATTTCTTTAAACATTTCGAGGCTTACAGCACACTCCCATATGCAGTCCTCACATTTTCTCGCAAAAAATGTGTTTTCATAGCTCCTTTCCCTACTAGACTTTATTATCTTAAGATCTATGATTTATTTGTTTTTATATTCCTGGCTACTCAGCTATCTAGCACACACAGTTAGTAATAAATGTTCATAGGATAAATGGGTGAATTTATGAATGAATGCAATCAGGCCACTTTCTAGTTCAGACATTAGTTAAATAACTCAATTTTTGTTACCCTTTTCTAAGAAATTTTATGGTTCATCTTACATACTAATTCAACAGCAATATTTTAAGTAACTTTTAGACTGTTTCCAAAATATTTCATTTTATTTTCATTAAAAAAATACACCAAAACCCTTTTTTTTCTTTTTGTACTCCTTTTTCTTTGGTTTGCCTAGTATTCAATGAATTCATATAGTTATAAGAACAAGTGCAATGGGCAGGACAGGCTTAAGTTTAAAAATTATTTCCTGGGGCTCTGCCTGGTTGGCTCAGTCTTGGTTTCAGCTGAGGTGAGGATCTCAGGGTCACGAGATGGAGCCCTGAATCGGGCTCATGCTCAGCACCAAGTCGAGTAGGCTCGAGATTCTTTCCCCCTCCCTTTCCCAATGGTTTTCCTCTCCCCTGCAGGTCTCACATGAATGCTCTCTTTCTCTCCCCCTCTCAAAGAGATAAATAAATAAAATCTTTAAAAAAAAGATTTATTGTATGGAAGCATTCAACTCAGTAGTGGAAGCAGAAGTGAAGGGTTGAATCAGAAAGTGGCCCAAGGGCAGTAAGCATTTATCACGCAGGGGACATTAGTCAGTGTGCTTTCTCAGAAAACCTAAGCAAGGAGCCAGCAAGCTAAAGTGAAGGTTGCTTAAGAGAGCTCTGACTTCCTTTCACCACACTCTCTTAGCTTGCCTGCAGGGGTGCTTTTGAAGGCCTGATGGCCCTCTTCCGCATCACAAACTTTGCCCCTGCTCTTCAGAAGCAAATGAAAACACTGAAAAGCAATAAAGAGAAGAACCCGAATCTTTCTGTGCAGCGCGTGCACGTGTGTGTGTGTGTGTGTGTGTGTGTGTGTGTGTGTTTCTGGCAGTGGAGTTACATTAAAAAATCAGTTAGATGTGGGGGGGGGACCCTAAAGTCACTTTGTTACAAAAATATCCTAAAGTCTGGGAAAGTGGCCCAAATCCTAGGAAGATTTGGACTTCATGTTAGACAAACAGGGTCAACCATAGAAGAACTTTCTGGTAAACATTTGTGCATAAGAACACAACTGGAATTAGTTGAAAGAGAAAAACTGAGAGTAAACGGGGAAGGCAAGAAATCCTAACCAGCACTTAGTTTATTTCAAAGTTAGCCTCGAACCTCACTCTTAAATACAGTGTCTGCTTAATATTACCTAGGTTTAAATGATTTAATAAAGAGATTTCTTTTTCCAAAATAACAGTTGAGTCAGACCTTTAATTAAGCACTTGTTGTTTGAATTCTATGACCAGAGCAGTATTCCTGGAGTTTGCAGCCCACCAGCATTTCAAATTTAATTTTGATGAGTAAATAAACCTACACCCAGGTATAAAGCTCGACATCAGAGTGCTGTGTATTTACAAAAGTCCAGGTGAGGCAGGTTTCTCCTCTCACTTTCCCCTCGGCCCTGAACTGACTGACTTTTTCTTTACTGTAACCAGAATTTTCCTTAATGCTCTATTATTAAGTTATATTATTAGGGAGTGCTTAGAGTATATAAAAAAATGTTTTGAAAGGCAAATTATTTTCTAATGAAATCAGCACTATTTCTTGCAGCAGATTACTGGATATTGGAGATGTTATTCATAAAATACCTGTCAGCAGACCAGAAAAGAAATCTAATTGTGTAATACGTAGAAGCTACAGATATCTTGGTTTGCACAAAGATATTATATTATGCTAAATGAAAATTTCAGAGGAAGTTCAAGACTTATGTATAAAGCAGGGTGTTATTTTAGTACTGATATAAAAACAAAAGTGAATTAGTTTAAAGTAAACAGTTAAATCTTATACAAATATATATGGACACCTCATTTGGCCTACAGTAGTTTCAAAAGCAAATGTATAATACAGTGATGGTTGTTTCCACCTTGAAAAAGAATCACAAAAATTAAATGTAAAATGTATTGTCTGTTGGAAGTATTTTGTTGATACAATGTTTGCACTACAAAGACAAAGGACGATAAACATTGCTAGTTACCAGCTATTGTTTTGTTGAAGTTTCAGTTTCAATATTTATTCCTTACCAATACTTCATCTAGCCTTCCTTTATTGTTTTCTACATTTTTAGTTCTCCTTTTCATCACAATGCAAATTTCATGAAAGCAGACACTTAGATTCTGACACTTTTATACCTTACCTCCTCACAGTAGCAGTATCATTTGGACATCTAATCAGATTTCCCCGTTGTTCAAAAAGATTTATCTGCACACTGAAAGTACAAGGTACAAAACAAAAAGTAGATACAGTAGTCATCATCAAAATTGAAATTGCGTTGTAAAGGACACCATCAGGAAAGAGAAAAGGCAACCCACAAAATAGAACATTTTTTTCAAATTACACAATTTGAAAATTATGTAATGATATATAATTATCAGTAAGGGACTTGCATCTAAAATATATAAAGAACTCGTATAACTTAATAATAAAGAAACAACCTAAATAAAAAATGAACAAAGCACTTGAATAGATATTTCTCCAAAGAGGATATACAAACAACTAATAAACTCATGAAAAGGTGTTCAATCATCAGGGAACTGGAAACCAAGACCACAGCAAGACACTACTTCATACCCAGTAAAATGACTGTCTTCAAAAAGTCAGAATAAAACAAGTGCCAGGAAGGACGGAAAGAAATTAGAGCACTCAGATACATACAGCTAGTAAGAATACCAACTGACACAGCTCCTTTGAAAAATAATTTGTCATCTTTCGAATAGTTAGACATACAGTTAGCATATGATCCAGCAATTCTGCTTGTAATTATATACCCATGAGAAAAATAAACCTATGTTCACACAAAAACTTGTACACAGAAGCTCATAGCAGCACTCTTCTCAATAGTCAAAAAGTGGAAACAACCCAAAATGTCCATCAACGGATAAATGGATAACTGAAATGTTGTATATCCGTGTGATGGAATATTATTTGGCAATAAAAAAGAATGAAGTACTGATACCTGCTACAACATGGGTGGACTTGAAAACATGCTAAAGAAGAGAAGCCAGTCACAAAGGACTACCTGTTGTATGATTCTATTTGTGTGGAATACCAAGAATAGTCAAATCTATGGAGATACAAATTAGATTTAAAAAAAAAAAGAAAAGAAATTAGATTTGTGCTTTCCCAGGGTTGGAAGTGATGGGGAGATTGGGGGTGATGGTTAAATCAGCTTTAAAAAAAAAAAAAAAGGTCCATCTTTTATCCTCCAGTCTCTGCTGTACCGAGGCACCAGTAAGCTGTAAGTTGTTGGAAATTCCATCTGATGAGTCTCTATGCGTTTGCTTACTCACCTGCTCCTGGCTGTGCAGGAATTCTGGGTTCAATGTCACAAGCCCAAGGCTTTGTGTCCATATTCCTCTAACTATATGACCTTGAAACATTTACTTAATCTTTCTAAATCTTAATAAAATAGAGATCAAAAATAACTACCTCCCAGGCACTGTGAGAGCTAAATGCGATGGCATGAGTCAAAAGACTTTCTAAACCATAAATCCTGCACAAATGTAAGTGGTTGCTGTCATCAGTTCTCCAGACCCAGGGCCTTGATTTCTACTTTCCCACAAGAAGTCAGGCCCAAAGAGACCTGACTCACATCACCAAATACATCATATGCAGGAGCCAGGGTCTTAATTAACAGTGAGAAATCACACCGGCAAGCAGATTGGATAGGCATGTCAGTCTGTCCACTCATTTCCTTCCCAGGAGAGAAATCTATTTGAGAAACTCAATTACCATTGGGAGGCTGCTTAGAGAGTACGGAATCAGACCTCGGGGAGTTGGATTACCCTGGGAGCATTATTACAAAGTTACGGCAATCTAACGAGTCCCCTTCCTTCTCTAGATTTGTCAAGCAGACTAGCAAGAAACTGCTCACAGACATAACTTGCACCCCTAGTTTTTTGGGTAATCTTCCTCTTCAAGGTACTTATAACCATTTCAAATTCATCACCCTTCTGTATTTCATGCATTGTTATAATGAATCAATTCCCAATTTCAAACTTCCTTTGTATTTATTGTATTTTGCAGGCTGACTGCTTCCATGGTGACTATTTGTGACATGTAAGTTCCCACACACCACAGAAACTTTGGTCCAATCAAGGCTAACCAGAATAAAGCTAACCTAACTTCCATGGTATGGCTCCTTTTCTGATCCAGTTGGTTATCTTGCCTTCTTCCAAACAATGTATATCTGACCTAAAAAGTAAAGCCCTCTACAAATGTGAATTATTGTGATTACTCTAAGCCCTGTAGATCAAAACGTTCATGTTTGGTCATCATGGCATAGTCAGGACCTGCTGGTAAAATAGTCTTCAGTCCCTCTGGCCTTCCTTCATTTCCTGAACACACTGACCACCATATTTTTCTTAATCAGCTTTGCTTTGAAAGAATTTTGATAATAGGAAATGAGAGTTTTGTACTTTCCTGGAATGAAAAATTAATTATTAATATATTCACCTGGTCTCTCCAGAGATCAGAAATGTTGATATCATTACAGGTGTCATCTGGCATCATAGTGAAAAGAATGTGGATTTTGGAGTCAGGGAGCTGAAGGGTTCTGACCCAACCTCTTAGTAGTAATATATCTTGGTCCAATCACTCAACCACTCTGAACTCACTTTCTTCATCCACTGCAAATATCTTTATTATTGGTGTCCTGCAATAATAAAAGATAATGCAACATACCAAAGATTGTGACTGACATATTTTAAGTACAGGGTAAAGGATAGCTATTGTCATTGAGACTTCCGCATTCTTTAAAAAGACCTCTATCATTGTGAGTTGGGTGGTGGCTTGCTATGTGGCCTTCTGAAACTCTGGGTCTTTCTGTTCATTATTTGGAAAGCAAAAGGAAAAACACACTTTTTCATGTTCAAAAGTAATAACAGTGTGGTTAGGGAAGTTTTCCTTAGCACACACACATTCGTCTTATACATTTCAAAAAAGTGGTTCAGAGTATTATAGAACCTCAGTAAGATTTGTAGGTCAGACTCTTAAGAAATGTAGAGAAACACAAACAGTATCTGCACCAATTTTCTCATCTGATCTCACCTACTATTTCAGGAGAGAGAGAAGTAGCCCACAGCATTATAGGCCTCTGAGTTCAAAGCCTCTTAGAATTTAAACTGCTGTTTGACTTGGAAAAACCGTGGTCATATGCTTAGGCTTTAAAAAAAAAAAAATCAAACACCATTTAAAAGTCCTGCTAACTGCATTTCCAAGGTTTTATAACTTGCTCCTTTTCCAAAAAGGAAAGAATTATCTATGAAAGGAATACTAGGTAATGAAACATTTTTAGTGCGTTGAATTTTTTACTTTCTAAAAATCTTATCACTGTTGATGATACTAGTGCAGCTCGTTCATTGAATAAAACAGATGCAGAAGATAAACCCAAAAAATCTAATACAAAAAGTCTAATAAGGAATGATGGGTGTTAAGACAGTCAATCCTAAAAGAAATGAAGGTAGCGTTTCAGATTTCTTCTCCTTAAGATGATGTTCTGCGAATTGTTCATTTTCTTAGGACAGCCTTTCAGTTTTCTTTTTTTTTTTATGGTATATAATCCTTTTAACTTTTTTTAATTTGGCTTATTTATTTATTTATTTTTATTGTGTTATGTTATTCACTTTCAGTTTTCTTGAGCCTATCCACCCCAGCCAAAGCATTTCTTACTCACTCCAAGGGGGGCTGCCTCCCTATTTTCCATTGCCTCCTTGTGTTAGTCCGTTCAGGTTGCTACAACCAAATAGTATAAACTGGGAGGCTTAAACAACAGAAGTTTGTTTTCTTGAAGTCTGGGATCTACAAGTCCATGATCAGGATGCCAGCATGGTCTGGTTCTGGTGAGATCTCTCTTCCTGATTTGTGGACAGCTGCCATCTTTCTGTGTGGTCACATGACCTGCTGGTGTACATGGAAAGAGAGTGTGCACACAAGAAGGAGAGATTGAGAAAGAGACATTGACAGAAAGCTCTCTGGTGTCTCCTCTTACAAGGGCATGAATCCCATCATCAGAGCCCTATCCTTGTGAACTCACCTATTTACCTCCCCGAAATCCCATCTCCAAATACCATCTCATGGGGGGTTAGTGCCTNGGGGGGGGGGGGGGACATAACTCAGTCCACAGCTCTCCTCTAAACCTTTTACTATATCACTTCACTAAAATTTAACAGCTTCAAGATTTATTTGGCCTTACAGTGTGAGTTACTCACACTTCTATAAAGAAGTTAAGCAAAAAAGTTAAACCTCATACCAGATTTCAGATCAGAATAGGAAAAGATCAACATTTTATTGCCCAAAAGATTTCAAATGAAAAGACCTTGGGAGCACCAGGGTGGCTCAGTCGTTAAGCGTCTGCCTTGACTCACATCATGATCCCGGGATCCTGGGATCAAGCCCTGCATCAGGCTTCCTGCTCTACAGGAAGCCTGCTTCTCTCTCTCCTACTCCCCCTGCTTGTGTTCCCTCTCTCACTGTGTCTCTCTCTGTCAAATAAATAAATAAAATCTTAAAAAAACAAAACACTCGACCTTGATGAATTTGCCAATATTCAGAGATTGGTCCTCGGTCTTTCAGACTCAGAAATCAGATTTTTGTAGCTGCACCTTTCAAAGCTCAATTTTGAATAAAAAAATTTACGTTCACATAGCTCAAGAAGCTAATGTATAAATAAGAATACAATAAATCAGTAGACAATGAGAAATAAAAGCTGTCACACACAGACTAGAATACTCACATTGGCACAGACTACAAATTCTAAGGAGTTCTTTTTGGAAAGCCAAGTTATAATCAGAAAGCTGCTCGCTGGGTGCCTGGGTGGCTCAGTGGGTTAAAGCCTCTGCCTTCAGCTCAGGTCACGATCTCAGGGTCCTGGGATCGAGCCCCCATATTGGGCTCTCTGCTCGGCAGGGAGCCTGCTTACTCCTCTCTCTGCCTGCCTCTCTGCCTACTTGTGACCTCTCTCTGTCAAATAAATAAATAAAATCTTTAAAAAATAAATAAATAAAAGAAAGCTGCTTGCTAACCAAAAATTCAAAAGACAAGAGATTATTTGCATGATTAAAATGTTTAATATCACGAGGCTAAGACCTGATACATCCAGCCTCAGTGTAGAAATAGCCTTAAACCAAAGGGAGCATGAAAACCAGAATTTATCAGTAGGACTTCCTCTGCCTCATTAGCCTCCCAAGTTAGGCTGCTTTTCCACTCTTCTGTTGCAATGAAACACCGTATACAATGGAATCCTCCAGACTTGCTCAGGTCTGGGACCCACTGTACTTCTTCAGTACAGAGATTATAATGCAGGAGTTCAGAACAGGAGAATGAGAGCCAGATGATCTCATTTTGAATCTCAGTTCTGTCACTTCTTGGCCATGTGACCTGAAGAGCTTGCTTGAAAATGCCCTAAACCTCATTCTTCAATTGCGATATGAAGAAAATAATCCCATAAAGGTGCTCAGCCAGGGCTACTGAGCAGCCCGGACTTCCCTCGATCACATGCCTCCCCCTGTTGCCTCTGCAACCATGTCTGACAATCCCTATGTGGCTGAGATTGAGAAACTGAGTAAGTTGAAATTGAAGAAGACAGAAACACAAAAGAAAAATCCACTACCTTCCAAAGAAATAGAACCGAAGCAAGTAGACGCACCCTAATGAGGCACACACCAGGAGTATGCACCGTGCATTCCACGAACGTTGCCTTTTTATTTTACTCCTTTTAGCTGTTCAACTAAGATACAAAGGGGTTGGATCAAGTTTAAACTACTGTGCTGCCGCTTATCACATCAAAGAATTGAGAACCACTGACAAGGAAGGTCACCTTTGTTGTCACCTGCCTCTCCCATCTGCCTGTCTGGCTGGCAGGGAAGGAAAAGAACTTGCATCTTGGTGAAGGAAGAAGCCAGGTGAGACTACAGTGAAATCTAGAGAAAAAAACAAGCGGGTCCAAGGTGTCCTGCACACTGTAAAATGCAATTTAGTCAGAGTGCCATTTTTTTTTGTTCAAATTATTTTAATTATTGGAATGCACAATTTTTTTAAAAAAAATGTAAATAAGAAGTTTTAAAACCTGAAAAGAGAACACAATCCCATTGAATTTACAAGGTTGTTGTAAAGATGATGCAAGTAAAGCTTTTAGCACATTAGCCTTAATAAAAAACTAAATAAATCTCAACTAATATTTGGTGGAAATTTGCAAATCTCTGCTTTAGTTCATTATTGGATGTTATGGTTTAAACTCCCAGGGTGCAGTCTCATGTCACTTATTCCACCTTTCCTGCAGCTGAGGTTTATCTCATGTTTGCTCCTGAAACCTAAAACCTATCATGTTGATGACAGAGACAGGTGATGTAACTCTTTATAGAGTACATGCTGACTTCTTTTCTAACTCACTAGATAACATAAAATTTAACAGAGGACTTCTGGGGATAACGTTATTTACCAGTTTTCTAGGACAGAAGTTCAGGTCATCACTGTGGAAAGTTTGTGATGGTATTTAAAAGAGGCAGCAGGAGAGGATGACTGTAAAGGTCAAAGGCAGAGAAAAACCGCTTATGTTCTCCTGAGTTTGCAGAAATCATAGGTTTCTTTTATCTTATACTTTCTTGCAAAATAGAATGTACATATAAATATACTGGCTTTGTTAGTAATTCTTTCCTTGCTTTTATTTATACTTTTACTCCACAAATACTAACCGATAGCTATTGTAGTGTAGTCTGTCTTTGGACTTAATATAAATGTAACCCCACATTATTTTACACCTAACTTCTTTGTCTTAAATTTTTTTTCAACTTTTACTCATGATGTTGGTTATAATTGGGAGTTCATTAATTTCATTGCTACATGGTATCCATTCTATGAATATAACACTATTTATCCATTTGCCTGTGATAGAATTTATTTTGGTTCCGGCTTTGGCGACTGATTGCAAAGAATGCTTCTTTGAACATACTTGTACATGTCTTCGGGTGAATCGCCACAAAAAAAAATAATCCAAAGGACAATCTAAACCTGAAAAATGTAATATATCAAAGAACAAAAACATACTGGTTAAGCAGCAGATGGGACACAACAAGACAAGAGAGAAGCAGCAGAGAAAAAGCACTAGGGAAAACAAAACAAAACTGAAAGCCGCCCACGTTGGATCATGTGACCTGCCCCAGTGACAACTAATCAGAGAGCTCATTTTCCCGTAGCCATATGATTGGCTCAGGAGCTGGCGAATGACTCCGGTTGGTGCAATCAGGGCTGACCCTGGAGTTTGGGCTTCAGGCACCAGAATGAGATGCTTCCTTTTCCCCTGGGATGGACCCTGGAGCTTCTGGGCTGGTGTCTGGCCAGAGCCAGGAGAGGAGGTTAACATCATCTGAGGCCCTGGAGAGAGCTATGCCGGTCCTATCATTGGACTGGTAGGTTCCGTGAGCAAATATTTCTCTATTTACTTTAGACTAGTGAGAACTGGTTTTTGCTTTGTCACCTTCAATGGAAGTCCTAACTATAAATACCTTTATGGTTTCTTATATTCTTATGAACGCTAATGCATTCTGCCCTCATTTGTACCTTCCAAAAGGAAAGGTATATATCGTATTATGGGAAACTTCAGACCAATTCCCTGGTCTGTTTCCCAACTTGTAAATGGTCTTCCTTCTGGGCCTTCCCTAATAAAGCAACAACATTGACCTAGGGACCTGACGGCACACAAGACATCTGCATTGAATTCTTCCTCATTGGATCCGTGTCGACCTGTATTCATCTAGCAAATCTTTGCATTTCTCTGTCCCTTGTCCATTTCTTATACCCCTAATTTTAATATATTGTTTTAATTATCATTTTAGGAGCTAAAGTCTTAGAGGGCTGTGATTATGTCTGAGTGGGAGGGTTCATCATTACTCGGCAGTGGAATCATATTCCAAGTGAAGAGCTGATTGCGAACTGCAGTTGCCTCGGCTTTTGAGTCTGAGGATGAACTTAAAATTCAAAATGGCCATCAGAGAGCTTCCTTGCTTAGATCTCTGTAGATTGACTTATCTGAGCATCTGAGCGTTATCAGACCTCTCCTATTGAGTTCTCTCTCCAGTTCCCTTTCGGTTTCAGGCGGGATGCGCTAAGCCCCGGGCTCTGGGCTCCGAACACCGGGTAGGTCAGTGTTCATTGCGTGCCTGATTATTTTCCACACAGAGAGAAACTTCCCTTTTTAAAACTAAATTGAACTTTTTCTTCAGGTTTTATAGTGCTCCTTATCCCTTCTTCTTTACTGGGGTAGTATTAAAAAAAACAAAAACAAAAAGACCTCACAGATAGGCTTTCGATTCCAATCTTTTTTTTTTTTAATTCTTTGCTTGGCTTTCCCTTCTTGTCCCCCCATGCTCCCCACACACCTAAAATTAACTAAGTCAAAACATATAAACTGGCAGCCTATAAGGCCAGCCCGCAGACATGTCCTACTTGACTTTTACAATGTATTTTAAAATTTTGTCTTTGTTACACACAATTAATATCAGGAAAGTCTACATAACAAGTCTCGCTTCAGGAGCCTCTTGAAATATCCAGATGTCTGGCACCCCACAAATTCCCTCATGGTGGCCATTAGCTCAAGCAAAGCGTCAGCCGCCTATTTCATCTTAAAACTGGCGCTCTTCACTTACTGACTCTCCCACAAGGAGCCCCAGGAAGGCAGCAAAATGCAGAATAGAAGTCACTGCAAAGCGTGACCACATCGCCTCAGACAGGCTGCTGCTGCACCCTCCTAAGAAGGGACAGAAGTAGTTCGGAAGGCTGGGCATGAAGGGGCCTTGACGTTGTAGTCACTAGTGACCCAAAGCAGCGGGCTGTGTTTTTAGACGTGCCACGGAGGAGGTGACAGTGGATGCCAAAGAACAGATATACCACAGGCAGGATCAAAAGCCCCAGTACCTCAGCCTCACAAAGGAATGGAGTGAGGAAAGGGAAGACATGAAGTTGTGTTTTCACAATTTAAAAAGTTCTTTTTTCCCGTGTATCTGAACATGTAGACTGAGATCCATCATCTCCATGTCATTGATAGAGACCTCACATAAAACTCTTTCTTCTGTGTTTAACTACTGACCACCTTATTTTCTTTAACAGTTTTTACCCTATTCATTTTTGCCTAGTCTCTGTACACACCTGATTATCAGAAAAAAATACTTTTCGAAATACGTGAGCCATTTTAGTTATGCATCACCTGGAGAATTTAATGTTTTGGTTAGTACTGCCATTTTGCAACCCACCCCCGAACAGTGACTTAAAACAACCACCATCATTCATCCATTCGGACAGGACATGGCAGGCGTCGTTCATCTGTGCTTCGTGAGATGTCAGTAGGTGACCCACAGCTAGGGACCGAATCTTCGGGAGACTCACTCCCATGTGTTGGGCTGGTGGCGGGGTGGACTGGGCCCTCAGCTGCGGCTGTTGGCTGGAACACCTAGAAAGGGCCTCATCATACAGCTGCTTGGCTTCCTTACAGCACAGAGGCTTGGGTTCCACAGTAAGCATCCCCAGAGACAGGAAGTGAAAGCTACTGGTTTCTTAAGCCCTGCATCCCTTTCACTGTATTCTATTGGTCAATCAAGGACTGTGCTGAGTCCAACAGCAGGGACACAGAACACAGCTCTCAATGCAAGAAGTGTAACCTGGGGCCATGTTTTTAAAACTGCTACTCTTATTAAAAAAGTAAGTACTTGGATTTCACACTAAACTCTCCGAATCAGTAGTTCTGAGGCTTGAGACTGAGAAGGTATTTTTAATAAATACCCCAAATTTTTCCTAAGCCAACCAAAACTTGATTTCTCCATCATTTGGAGCCTCTTGTTTTCACATAGAAGTTGCATTTCCCCTATGTTCCTCTAGTGGAGAGTATTTTGTAATATCCACAGCTACCATGCTTCGTTAGATGGGAAGGGGCAGTATTAAGTGGTCTGTTCTAAACTTGAATTCCCCACACACACACTGCAAGTAGAGCAGCGCCCAAGAGAAGGTGCTGGAAAGTAAGTAAAAGTAGGGTCGATAATCCTGAAGTAGTCATAGGTAGGCGTCCGGCACATAGTCCATTACACAGCTGCACAGCTGATAGGAAACTTCAGCTGACTTTTTATCTGAGGTACCCCTCACCTGCTGGAAAACGTGCTTCCCTTCCCTGTAAATGTTAAGAAGAGGGGGATTTTTTTCAGTAGGGCTGTGTTTCCATCAGGTTCCTCTGCAAAGCATACCGTGAGCTGCAGGCTGTAGGCACACAGTTTCTTTGGGTGGTTGGGGGATAGATGAGGGAGAAGAAATAAGGCAGGAAACAGGAGCAAATGTTAGCTGGCTCAAGGGGAAACCAGACTTTAATCCAACGGAGAGACTCTGGGAAAGGCATAAAGACATATATGTCAGAATTATCCTGCCAAGAGGTGAGGGAGCAGACATATTTCTAGTCCCATACTCTGAAGTAATTTAGTAATTAAGTAAGGATGCCCCAATGGGGTCATTAATTCCCAGGCATTTCATTAGGCAAAGTGGGTTCCAGCAGCCCAAGAGCAGGTATCAGCCATCGAAAATCAGGCTGGTTTCATGGAAGTGGTAAGGGACCCAAGAAGGAGGATACGCTCACAGCATGTCCCATCTCACATCTGTGCTCTGGTTTAATCAAAACGGGTCAGACTAAGGACTTTGGCACTTGAGAATTTCCAACATGTTCTTTATGATTGTTCTCTGCCTGTTTTATTGTTTTAGATTATACAAGGAGTCTCCTTAATTTTCTGGGAGGTGAAGAGTCTGCCTAAGAAACCCACACTATTTTATCTTTAACGGAAGAAAGTGACCTCTTCTCATTGAAAGAATTAAGTTCTGGAGCATTCACGATGCTATTTCCAGATGTACACTTTCCTGACATTACCCGCCCCATCCAGAGGAGCCCATGCCTCAGGGCAGTAGCTCATGCGTGAGAGCTTTAGGGACATCTGTGATTCCATTAAGAGACGGATTCACAGACAACTAGGATGCCATCTCTCCCGGTGGTATTTTATTTTGCAAGCAGAGGGACCATTGGGCCCTTTCCACTGGCTTTTGCTTTTTTAGGTTGCTTTCGAGATCACCATTGGGAAGGACCATCATGGACATCGCAATGATTACATACGTACTGCTCGTGTTCTTTTGAGTTGCTCCGCCTCATATCTGAGGCAGCCCCAGCGCCGCCCAGGTGACCCTTGGGATGCTAGTCTCTGGATCCACTCTCTGTAGGAGGTGAGGAAATTGCCAGGCAGCTAATGACTCCTGACAAAGTGCTCTAGCTTAGAGTGAAAGCAACCATCTAATGATTATTGACTCAGGGGTGGCCTGGAGGAGGTCCCAATTATTTTGGCTATATTCTTTGATTTACCCATCCAACCAGTTTACTAAATGCATATCATTCCTCCCCCACAGGAGCTGGTCTTTGTTAGGCCATCTCTATATAGAGAAGGGAAGGCCGTGCTATTGAGAGGCATACTTGTGCCAATCTCATGCACATCATGACTCAAGTAGGTGGGATTTTTTTTTTTCTCATTATGGCATTTTCACACTGGAGACGTTTCCCACGTGCCTCTCAATGAATGTGTCTATTTAGCTATTCTTTCCTTGCTTTGCACCATCTTGCCTTACACTTTTCCTCAGAGCCCTGCAAGTTCACATAGGCGGTCAGTAAGTCAAAGATGAATTAGAGTGTGTTCTCTTTGAAGTAGACTGTGATATTAAATTCTATTCCTGTAAACTAAATATATATATATATATACATTTAACATATATCATCTAATTATATTATATGTATATCAAAAAAATTTTATTCCACCCAGAAGATGTTAACTAGAGGTTCAACGATCAAATTTACTCTACAGATATAGATATTGATATAAAGGTATATTTTAAAAGATACATAAAAATACATAAAGATATATATCTTTATATCCATTTATAGCTATATGTATATACATATAGATATGTTTTATTGGGTCCTGACAAAAATCTGAATTACGTATATAGATATAGGTAGGAAATCCATGTTGTTATGTAAACTACACTAATTTTCAAGGTAAGCAACTAATTAAAATTGTTTGCTCCTCACAGAAACTTATATTAACTGCTTACTTTTTTTTTAAAGATTTTATTTATTTATTTGACAGAGAGAGATCACTAGGCAGAGAGGCAGGCAGAGAGGGAGGAGGACGCAGGCTCCCTGCCGAGCAGGGAGCTCTATGCGGGGCTGAATCCCAGGACCCTGAGATCATGACCTGAGCCCAAGGCAGAGGCTTTAGTCCACTGAGCCACCCAGGCGCCCCAACTGCCTACATTTTTAAAATAACATGCTTCGTGTAACAATATGAATTTTTTACTCCTTTGGCAGGTTAAAGATTCGGTAACGTCGGGCCCTCGTTACATAGCGAGCATATGCTAGAACAAGTAACATATGCTCTTTTGAACTGGGTAAGTACTCAGCAGTTTGCCACAGACCCCACCACTGTATTGATCCCAGTACAGGGGCCCGGTGGCATTACCACTGTCCTTACAATAGCACTCAAGCACCCACAGGCATTCGTATGAGCTGTCTAGTCCCTGACGGCAGAAGTCCCTGTGTAGGCTGGAAGTTTCACCAAGACAGAAAACATGTTTGTCTACCCTTGTTCATTTGGTACCTGTCCTGTGGTAAGTGCTCAATGAATATGATTAAATGAATGAAAGGAAGGAGAAACCTAGTCTTTTGCAAGATGAGCTACTTGGCTATAAGAATTCTATTTCTGCTAGAATGGGAGGCTTTTATGNTTTTGCTCCCCCCCCCCCCCCCCCCGCCTCCACTCTGGATGAAAGCTACCAGCACCGTGCTGGGGGAGGGGATGGGGACCAAAGCAAACACGAGCTGAGTTTATTGACAGAGACTCTGGAAAGCTTCCCCCTTCCAGGTCGCATAATACATTATTAATAAGGGAAAAGTGACCTTCTGCACCTTATAAAAGAAAAATGTATCCGCTTGAGGTTTGAGCAAGTCATTGGCTGCGGCTCCAGGTGCCAGGAAACTCAGATGTCTCTCTCTGTCTTCCTCTCGCAGCCCCTGTGCTCGCTATTAGGACTGCTCAACTAATAAAAAAAATAGTTAACTCAATCATTTTTGAAATAGATCTTACTGGTCACAGAGAAAGTATGTGGCTTTGCTTGATTTTTGCAGAAGGTCCTTGCTTTCTGATGTTTCCTTGGGCTCAGAGTGGGATCCCAGGAGCCCCCCCACGAGCAGAGAAACTTCTTCTGCCAGGGCTCCAGCCCAGCCATGCTGACATCAGAGAACTCTTCACCCAAAGGATCCAGCTGCAGAGCGGGGGCTCCCCTCACCCGGAGTCCTGCCTCTTACAAGGGTTCAGCACAAGAAGGAGAGAAAGGAAGCTTAGCCAATAGCTCCCTCAGAGTAGAAACCCAAACTGCAAAACCCGTAGACAGCAAAAGATACTATCTGTGACATCGAAAGAGGAAGCATTTTCTTAAGGCATAAAAAAACACTCTTCTTTCGGTTTAGAAGCAAATTCAAACTCATTATCCTGGCCTCTAAAGCCTGACATGATGAGCCGGCCTCTGAGGTCATCACTTGCCTACCTCCCCAGCCCCCTGGGCCTTGTTTCTGCCCCCCAGGGGCAGCAAGCCCACTGTGGGGGCTCTGAACTCACCTGGAGTATTGTGACCTGCATGAGGATGGCTTGTGTTCATCATTCAGGTCTTGGGATTAATGTCATCTTCTCAGAGAAGCCTTCCCTGATGGCCCCATCTTATGCACTCACCTCCCACCATTTTTAAAAAGATTTTATTTATTTATTTGAGAGAGAGCAAGAAAGAAAGAATGGGTGAGGGGAGGAGCAGAAGGAGAGGCAGACTCCCTGCTAAGCAGGGAGCCTGACAGGACATGGGGCTCAATCCTAGGACCCTGGACCATGACCTGAGCCGAAGGCAGAGGCTTAACTGATTGAGCCACCAAGGCGTCCTCAACTGTCACCTTTACCTGCAACGTAACCACTAGAAACTATGTTCCATTAGAACAGGGCTCTGACCACCCTTCATCGCTCTATCCCAGATATTTGTTGGATGGATGAATAAATACATAAGAAAGCCTTGTCAGCAGAATGAGGAGTCTAACAAGCTTGGAAACAAGACTAAAAGTAGCAAGAGAGAAAGGAGCAAGGAAGAAGAGTCCCAAGGGAAGTGAGAATAGAAACAAAAGGCAGGGGCTTTTCCTGGAGCTCAGCTGCCTGATTTCCCTTTCCTGTCATTTCAGCTTCGTGCTCAGCAGAATGTGTTTTTTCATTTTTTTAAAAAACTGTGATAAAGTTGACAAAACACTGTGTAAATGCAAGGTGCACAGCATATTGATTTGATACATTTATATTGCAATCGGAGTGCCATTGAAGCAATAATCACTGTACTGTGTATTGGGTCTCCAAGACTTAGTTACTAGTTGCAAGTATGAACCCTTCAACTACATCCCTCCTACTCTCCCTGCCTTTGGAAATGACCATTCTATTCTGTTTTTTTGAGTTTGCATGTTTTCTTTACTCAACATAGAAGGGACATCATCCAGTATTTGTCTTTTTCTGTCGGTTTATTTCGCCTCTACATCAAACTTCAAAATTTTCTGCCTGCAAAAGAAACAAGTAACAAAATTAAAAGGAAGCCGATAGAACGGGAGAGAATATTTGCAAACCGTGTATCCTGTAAGGGATTAATACCCCAAATTTACAAAGAACGCCTACAAGTCAAGAGCAAAGCAACAACAACAAAAATCCAATGTAAAAAACAGGCAGAAGAATGAAATGGATATTTTTTTCAGCAGAAGCTTATAGGCAAAGGGATGAGCAGTAGAATCAGTGGTTATGGTTTCCTCTGGCCGCCTCTGCGCGGTGCTCGCAGCCTCCCCGTTCTCTGTGAGGAGCCTGGAGGACTGAGCCAACCAACCAGCGTCCACAGCAGCGTCCTTCGCAGAGGATGGCAGCTTGCCGGAGGCTCCCCCCACTGCTCCCCGGAAGACAAGAGTGTTGGCCACAGAGCTTGTCCTGTCACCTCTCCTTCTCCCGATGGACCCGTTTATTCCTGTCTGTATCTTCCGTAGGATCCTGATTCTAGAATTTAAGAGACTGTGGAGGGCGAGGTGTATGCCCCACCGTGATCTGTAGGACCTCCTTACTCACAGAGCCTGCACTGATGGGGGCTAGCTAGCTGAGTTAATGCATTATTGCATTTAAATACACAGCCCCTCAATGATGGAGCTATTACCGTTATCCCCATTTCTCAGATGAACAAACTAAAGCTTAGAAAATTAAACTGCCCGGCGTCACAAAATTCATAAGTGATAGAAGCGGGGTATAACCCTAGCTCAAATGTTTCTAAATGCTTTTGCGTGTCCAAAGGAGTAATGTTATATTTTAAGCTTTCTTCCTGTCTTCGGTACCTTGCTTTCAGTTTAACGTGTGGTGGAGTCCTTCTTCTTCCATTACCGGTATGGGCAATGAGCTTCTAAATAGGGTCATGTACTTTTCTCTATCTAGCCACATGAATTCCAAAGAAATGTGGCAATCTTTGCACATCTGTTTAAGTTTTTCACGGGGTTAATTGTAGAGATTATTTTTTTATTGTATGCTTTTTGAGGAGTCCTTCCTTCTCAGTCCTGGGGTCCCAGAAATCTTCTTGACATCCCTTAAACCAAACAAGTATCCGCTACTTGCTCCACACTTTCTATGCCGTGCTGCCCCCTAGTGGTTGAAGTAAATGCAGCTTCTGCTCTTGCGGCACTTCCCAAGAACCTAGAAGCCGCATCTTCTTCCAGGGTCCAGAGACATACAAATGTAGGGCCAAACCTCCACTCAGTGGATCCTTTAAGAATAATTTTCCTGCATTTATTGAATGGCACATGGGCAGCCATACACTATCTCTGCCTCGTGAGTCAGGATTGGAATAGGGGTTCAAAAATGACGGAGAGACATTTCCAAATGAAACAGGGCTCATTCCATCAGCTTCGGGTGCAGGAGCATTTCTTGCTGCTTCTCTTCCCAATGATGAGAAATGAGGTAAAGGCGGTGAAGTGCACGGAGAAGACAGTGGTGGTAAGGAATGTGTGCTCTGTAGGCAGGGCCTTCCTTGTATGCGTCACAGAGGGAGCATCAATCAGACAGCACTGTTGTTTTCACAATGAAATATAAATGTGGAATGCAGCCCATTACTTTGTAATTCTTCTGAGTCTCAGGGAGGAAGTGGGGGCTTTGCCGGAGGAATAGAGGCTGATAACAGTCCTTTAAATAGTCTCATGTTAGAAGGAAGTATGAGTGAAAGCTGGAAGTGATTCGAGATACTACTTGTTTACTTGTTTATTGTGGCTTTTTCTGAGATTGTGCCTCAGAAAAACAAGAACTCCGAAGTTTTGTCTGTGTGACTTTGCAAGATGCACCAGGCTGACTGAGGTAACCCATGGTTCAGTCAAGCAGGTTTCACGGATTATTTTCTTCACTGAATTACCAATTGTTTTGACAACTCATAGACGCAGCAAAACCAAGCCAGTGAGTGAGGCCAGACCACAGAGTCTGGTCCAAGTTTGCAAGAATTCTGACTTGGACCCAGTTCAAGGTGGCTTTCACTTCAGCTTTATGACCAGAGCAGCCAACAACAGTGCAAAGGTTGTAGATGACATCAGGGATGGGTAGGTGTAGCTTGCAGGTATCTCACATATTCATCCCCAAGGCACAGCTGAAGTTCAGGGGGTCAACATGGTCCATATGGGGTGAGGAACCTCCCTGGGCAGTGGAATCACACACAGATCTGATGGGTCTACATGTTGCCTGAGCATCACGGACTTCAATAGGAATGAAGTAGCAGGGGTCCTGTGGTGGTTTCTTTGGGAGAGGGTATAAATGCTTTCGATATAGAGTATATTTATGTGTAGAAGGGCATGGATGGATGCAGAATGTTCAAGGGGTACTTGGGTAAGATATATTTTTCCTACTCAAGGATTCCTGAATCTATTGGTGAATGTAGCTTTTTTTTTTTTTTAAGCTCAAAGTGGTCATGTGACATAGTTCTGGTCAATGAGAACTAGAAATCCCTGCTGAGGTCAGCCTTCCCTAAGGAAAAAGGTAAGGCCTCATTAGGAAAACAGGATAGACTGCAGCCATTTTTTACCCCTTTGCTCCCACCTGGAACACAAAGAAGAGGCTTGGCGGTGTGGCAGCCATTCTGTGACTGTGAGGTAACAAGCATGGAAATGAAGACTTAAACGTTAAAGATGGTGAAGTGACTTACTGATGGCCTTTTTTTTATTTCTTGTAAGACAATTAAACCCTAATGTTGAAGCCACTTATTATGAGTTTCAGGATATTGATGGTAACACTCTCCACTAAGAATGCCTGATGCACTCACCTGGGCCTGTATTACTCCTAGCGAGCCCTGACAGAGACCAAGGGTGTGGCTGGGCTGACCCTGTGGCTCATAAAGATCGCAAGATACACTACAGCAAAACCCATCAGGGTGCTTTATGGAACCAGATTTATTACTCACAAGTGCTGGAGGGTACACAGCACACCCAAGGGCCACACAGAGATGTCTTGCAGTCGTGGGTGGGGGAGCATGGACATGGGGGTCTGCCTTATTGAGGGTCAAGGGTGGGGTATCTGGGGTTTCCCCAGGTCACCCGTTACTGGCTAATTTGAAGAATGAGAGTGGGAATTAGACCAGAGGAGAGTAGAGGCTGGGTAACCCAAGCAGTTAGTTGTCTCCATCCCCCAGGGTTTTGTGACAGGGGAGCTTCATGGGTGTGAGTGGCCCAGTCCCTTACCTGGTCGTTTTGCTAGGAGTGTGTCCTACAGCTGGCAATATGTTTTTTCAAGATGGCTGTCTTTGAAATGGACAGCCCACAGTCAAAACGTCACTGTCAGAGGCTTAAACTACATCACTCTCCTGGTTCTCTGATAGTCATAAGTGAACAATACATTTCTAACAGATTGTCTTAGTGTGCTCAGGCTGCCGTAACAAGAGGTGTAGCCTGGGTGGCTTAAACAGTTCCGGAGGCTGGGAAGTCTGAGGTCAGGGCCCCACCAGATTGCTGAGGGCCCTCATGTTGGCTTGCAGAAGGCCATCTTCTTTCTGTGTCCTCACACAGCCTTTCCTCAGTACAGGAGAGAAAATGAGATTCTCTCTCTTCCTCTTCTTAAAAAGGTCACTAATCCCATCGTGACAGTCCTGCCCACAAGACATAACCTATACCTAATCACCTCCAAAGGCCCCACCTTCAAATATGATCACCACGGGACTAGAAATTCAGCATACGAATTTTGGAAGGAATACAAACATTCATTCAGTCCATAAGAAAGATACATCTACCAAACCAAAACATAAATTATAGAAGTTTACCAATATTCCTTTAACTGCCCTGTGCTCTCACTTGAGACATACAAAGCTGTCCTCTAAGTCAGACAGAGCAAGTACATCGGTAAGGCTACCCTTGGAGCCAAGAATCAAGGTTAGCATTTGACTCGTTTGAAAATTTGGTAAAAGTTATGTTACTAAGTTGTGCCCACTTGAAGAAACAGAAAACAGTTTGATACAGTGTATTTATTTATTACTTGATTAAAGAATATTGATTAAAGTGCATTTATTTATTTGATTAAATTATTAAATTTAACTCTGTCTTTTTGTTGGATTCAGGTTTCAAATAACCAAAAAATTATCTATATTTGGCTATCAACTTTAGAGACATATATCAGTTTGAAAAAAGACACACATAGACAGACTTTTAAAATCTTTATTTGCCAATTTCATTTTAGTATTCAGCCTATTTCTAGGCTCCACTTTATTTCTTATTGACACAGACTCATCTGAGGAATTAGTAAGAGGAACGATCCAGGCTGTGAATACTTATCAAGTCGTCATTCTGCACAGGATCATTAGGAACTGACTTAAAACTGTGCATTAATGAAAATTTAGAAAGGATTGAATTGGGGTAGTCCACTTGAAAAAGAAAGTTGGCAGCAAAAGACAAGATGTCTTTGTGTTAATTCAGCAGCAAAGTATCTGGTTATCATTGAGAGAAAGCTATTAGCATCATATGGGACACATAAACATATGCCTAATAGCGATTCACAGTTGTAATTTTGGGTCATAATTATGCCTTCCATCATTATGTGTTTTTATGTTTTCTATTATATGAATTCTTCTATTAAGGAATCAAAGAAAAAATAAGCAGTGTGAACATTTGAAACATTTCATTGGACTCCTGAATTTTTTTTCATTCTAACAGTTACAGAGAGCTCTAGAGATAGAATACACTTTAAAATTTCCCTTTCACATTCATAAATCACTCAGCATTATATAAGAATCCCCGAGGTTTGTAAACTATGGCTTTATAGCCCACAAGAGGTTGTTTTTTTCTTTACTTGGTAAGCTAACACCTTTCTGTAGTTCCAGCTGGGATCCTGGCAGGGATTTGAACACAGTATAAGGTAAGGAAGTGGGGAATATGTCTAGTTTCAGTGTTAGAAATTATGCCCAGGCAGAGAGAGAGATTTTTTCTTTTTGAGATTGACAACATTTATGTTGAATTCTTTTTGTAAAAGTAAACAAAACAGAACAAAGCAAAAAAAAAACAAAAAACCCACAAATTTTTATCATAACATATCTGGGAAGCAGGTGGGTCAATATATAAAATACACAACAAAAGTGTGCCAAATGCCACTCCCTACAGCCAATAAATAATGCCAAGCTTTGGACAATTCTAGTGAGCGATCGGGGTTTACAGTCTGAGATAAGTGACTCTAGAAGTTTTGTCCTGCCCTATGGGGATTCTGATAGCTCTCCTGTGCCCCAGCTCTTTATCCGAAACAGGAAGATTACCCAAATATCTTGTTGACCTTTGAAGGCAAACCTTGGAGTCTAGATGAAACTAGGTTTTCTACGGCCACTCCAGAAGTATTTGGAACTCGACGTTGAAAGGAATTAAAAGTTCAGGAATGCTTTAAACAAATAAACATATAAATATACCCACCTGAAGTAGATTTCAGAGTTATCGAAAATGCCTGGCTTCCTTCCTTTCCCCAAATCTCTCTCTTTCCCTGCCCACTCCCACACGTCTCCCCAAGAGACAGGAAATATTAATATACATTCTCCACAAAAAAGACCTCTTTTGTAGGACTTAGGGACTTAGAGATGAAGTAGTGGTTTATTTTGATTATCCAGACTCTAGTCTCTCCTTTATAACTGGTTTAATGCTGTCTGAATAGAAATTTATAATCTGATACTGCACCAAAAAAAAAAAAGGAAGAGGGGAGGAAAGAGGGAAAGGGGGGGGTGAGGGGACACAGCAGAATATCTAACTACGAGTGACTTATTTCATTTCACAATGAAAGATTTTAATTGTGTCTATTTCTTGGTAGAACAATTTCTTTTAATGTAAAATATTTTTATTTTAAAAAATTTTAATTTTAATTCCAATAGAGTTAATAATAGCTAATATATAGTGTTATGTTAGTTTCAGGTGTGCAATACACTGATTCAGTAGTTCCATATATTACTAAATTCACATCACGATAAATGTACTCTTAATCCCCTTCACCTATGTCACCCCCAACCTCCCCTCTGGTTACCATCTGTTTGTTCTCTATAGTTAAGAGACTGATTTTTGGTTTGTTTCTCTCTCTTTTTTCTTTTATTCATTTTCTTGTTTCTTATATTCCACATATAAATGAAATCAGATGGTATTTGTCTTGCTCGGAGTGACTTATTTTGCTTAACGTTATACTCTCTAGATCCATCCATATTGATGCAAATGGCAATATTTCATTCTTTTTATGGCTGAATAATAAGATGATATCATATATATGGTGTCTCTTTATCCATTCATCTATCGATGAATGCTTGGGCTGCTTCCGTAATGTGGCTATTGTAGATATTGCTGTTTATAACATAGGCCTACATATATCCCTCTGAATTAGTGTTTTCATATTCTTTGGGTAAAAACCCAGTAGTATGATTACTGGATCGTAGGGTAGTTCTATATTTAATTTTTGAGGAACCTCCATGCTGTCTTCTACAGGGGCCGCACCGGATTCATTCCCACCAACAGTGCATGAGGGCTCCTTTTTCTCCAGATCCTCGCCAACACTTGTTATTTCTTGTGTTTTTGATTTTAGCCATTCTGACAGGTGTGAGGTGGTATCTCATTGCAGTTTTGATTTGTATTTCCCTGACAATGAGTGATGTGGAGCATCTTTTCACGTGTCTGTTGACCATCTGGATGTCTTCTCTGGAGAAATGTCTACTCGTGTCTTCTGCCCATTTTTTAATTGGATTATGTGGGGTTTTTTGGTGTTGAGTTGCATACGTTCTTTTTATAGTTTGGATGCTAACCCTTTATTGGATATGTCATTTACAAATATCTTCTCCCTATCTTCAGTAGTTGTCTTTTAGCTTTGTTGGTCTTTTTCTCTTCTGTGCAAAGGCTTTTTGTTTTGATGTAGGAAGACATATTTTTTAATCCCATAATTTGCATTATGCTATAAATTTTTGCACCTCTCCCAGTATCTATGAAAGATTTGATATCAACCCCCCTGAATTTATTTCTTATAGTCATAGCTTTTATCTTAAGCAGTAGCTTTAAGGCAAAAGGGCTACTGAGGCTGTTTCATAACTGATAACCTTGAAGACTGTACGTTTTTCCTGACTCCTGTTCTGAAAAGCTCATAACTTTAAACCCTTGAAATAGTACTCTCCTCTACTTATATTTTGCCAGATGGTTTCCTAATACTGAGTTTTATCTGATAGTAAAATATTATATGTCCCCTCACTTTCTAGAGAACACCTGAGAACAGCATGACTTAGAAAATAATAACCCAATCTGGTGAAATTAGCCTCTGCAACTACATATTACATGGTTATGATGGAAACTGTTTCAAATAACAAATATATTTTTAGAATATTTATTCTGTTTCTAAAAGAATTTCAGTTATTCAACTAAGAATAAAAACAAGTATGGGAAGTGCATTTTGCTATATGTGTCTGTCAATAAAAACATCTTTTAAAGAAATACATGAAATTAGACAAGTTGTAGCTGGTGAGTTCATTCTGTTAAAAATATTACCCTTGTTATTGAAACCTTTCCAAATGAAGTCAGACTCTTTGGGGTTCACATACCCTTAGTGTATTGTTTAAGTAGATTTTTCTTCATCTGCAGTGACGATGACCACTTTTTGGAAGTATTGGGGTTGCAATTTTTATTCTGTGCTTGTGAAATATATCGTACTGAAAGCTCTAGAGAGTCAAATCGGTAATTTATTCTTATAACTGGTACCACCTGCGAAGTGGAAGCACCACGGCCCCACCCATGACTCCTTCCAGGGTTTCACCACAGACAAGGACCCTGGGAATTAAAGAATCTTGATTTGCAGCATTCAAACATGGGATTTAATCACAGTAAGGAAAGGAACTTACCCATATGTAAAAGTCAGACATGGTTATAGGGTTTCCCAATGACATTTTCCATGAAGTTATACATTCATGAGTCCCAAAGTATTGATTCGGACATCAGTCCTGTACCTCATTTCCTCTCCCTCTTACCTGTGTGTGGTGTGTATTATTTGTGCCTACATGTCTGTATATATTTTTTTTCACATGCAGTCAAGAGAAAGTGGCTGAAAGGAGCATTACAAAGGGCAGCTAAGAAATCATTACCTAGTAGTGTTGAATCATACAAGGTTAACCTACCCATGGACTAGCCAGTATTTCTCGAAGTATATTCTACCTCCCCAGATCTATTAAATGAGAATCTCTCCCACGGACGCCAGGGCATCTGCATTAAAAACAAAATTCTTAAGTAGTTCTTATCCATATTGAAATCTAAAGAATGGCTAAGTTTTATCCTTTATTCATTTATTTGTTTATTCAACAAACATTTACTGTTGTTGAAAGTAAGTACCAGGAGATACAAACAGGAATAAGACAATCACCCTGTCTTCATGAAACTTAGAATTCAACATTTACTAAACTGTGTCCCACAGACCCCCCAGTGTCCTGCGAGAATTACACAATTGTTGCAAAACGTTGAACAGACTTCTCTGCTCAACAGGACCAAAGCCAGAAATAATCCACATTCTAAAGAATAAAGAGAACTGTAAGCAATTGGAGACCAAATTCTCACCATCTCTAGGGCTTAGCAAGTGGCCTCTGAACCACCTCCAATAAGTGGCGTCATCATGCAAGCCCAATCCCATTTTCTACGCATGAAGAATAGGGAGGGAAGGGGACAGAGAGGGAAGGCATAGGTTCAAGAGCCTCAAGTATCAAGTTCTTCCCACAGTGCCATAGCTCTCCACTCTCCTCCCTGTGAAGAAAGCAGTTGCCTCCTCACCACAAAAACCAGGTAAAGGAAGTACTAGTTAAGAGTCCCTTGAGACTGGCAGTGCTTTTAGCAAGGAAAGACAGATTTCTAATTTCCTAGTGAAATGTCTCCTTCTGCCGTGAATGTGCTGGTCAGCCAGTTGTGGCTGGCGGAGAGGAGCCATGGTGGGGAGGGGGGAGGGGAACAACTTCACCCCTGTGGAAGATCACTGGATTGAGCCATAGTGCCAGATCTAAGAGGACAGCTAATTGATGAGGGGTCCCCAGAAGCAAGAGGCCGTGGGGTCTGCCATGCAGGTGGGAACTTAGGAACATTGGAAGAGATCAATCCAAGAGCTCATCAATGCAGAGAGAACTAACATTTGAATGCCTGTCATGCCAAGTCACGGGCAGGACTTCACAGTTACCCAGGTTCCCCAGCCCCCCAAATTGCACTTTGTGACTTTCAGTTTTTTTCCTATCCCAACGCAGATAAAATAGAACCGACAAAGGGAGATGAAAATGCAGATCGCCCCCCTCCCTACATCAAATGCCTGTAGGGAGGGGGAAGAGAATAGTGCTGCACTGGATATGAGATTAAAGTTTTAAACTGGACCAGATTAGACTAGAATGACCAGAGGGCTGTGGAATCTCACTATCTCATTATGGCATCGGGGTATGTGGTTGAAGGAGGGAACTAAACAAACTAAGTATGCTATGCTTATACCACACTGCTATAGGCTGAATGCTTGTGTCCTTCCAGAATTCATATGTTGAAGCCCAATCTCCAGGGCAACGGTAATTAAAGGTGGGCCTTTAGGAGGTGATTAGGTCATGAGACTGGGGTAAATGCCCTTATCAAAGAGGTTTCAGAGAATCCCTCCCCTCTCCTCCGCTTGAGGACACAGCAAGAAGATGGCCTTCTATAAACCAGAAAACCCTCTCCAGACGCTGAATCTGCTCAACTTCCCAGCCTCTAGAACAGTCGGAAATAAATTTCTGTAGTTTAAACCACCCCAGTCTTTTTGGGATAGCAGCCCAAACTGACTAGGATCAACTTCAGACCATCTAATAAACCACATATATCGGTATTTTTGTGGGGAAAAAAGTGTTCTTTGGCTAAATACGATTGAGAAATAATGTAAATGAATCCCCCATCAATACCACCCCTGCCACCATCGCCACGGCCACCCCATCCTCCTGCAACTGGCAGTGACAGTCAGCACACTAAAGACTCTGGGAGGTTCTGCAAGAAAAACTTTTTAATTCTAGTCAGCCTAGCATTGTCCTTATTTATTCAGAGAGAACAAGAGCAACAGGTGTGTGCGTGTGTGTGTGCGTATGAGACCTATTACCTTACAGGATGCTAATGTTCTACGGAAGGACAACACGGGAAATGCGTGCTAGAATAAACAGCTTGTGCAGTGCTCTGAGGTGATAGATCCAAAATTATTCACATCTTAATGTTTCATTATATGATCACCATGGTAAATAAAAGTAACTCTGAATATATTAGCATTCATAAGATGATAATAATAATAATAACTAATCTTTATTGAGTGCTAAATGCCTTCTGGAGAATAAAGATTTTCCATGCATTATCATAATCGAATCTTTCCAAGAACCCTGTGATGTAGGTACTACAGTTAATCTTTGAACAACGCAGGATGAAAGGCACGAACCCCGTACAGTCAAAAATCCACGTATAATGTCTGACTCTCCCAAAACTTAATAGCCTACGTTGACCTGAACCCTTATCAATAACATAGTCAGCTAACACATATTTTACAGATTATATGTATTGCATGCTGTATTCTTATAATACCTTTTATTCAATATTTTTAGTATTTCTAAGCTAGAGTGGTTCATCTGCAAGTATTTTTTAAATTGTTGCAAATCTCCCCCCAATTTTTCAATATATTTCTTGAGAAAGCTCTGTGTATAAGTGGACCTGAGCACTTCAAACCCCTGTTGTTCAAGGGTCAACTGTATACCCTCAGGTTACTGTTGGGGAAATGGAGGCCACAGTTGGCCAGCCTGTAGAAAGCCTTGTCTGTGAGAGCCAAGCCCTGCCCCAGACCACTGGGATATATTGCTCTGTATTCACATTGCTCCCTGCATCCTTATGGGAAATTATCCAGACTACGATTCTGCTATGAATTGTGACCACACTGAATAATCAGTCATAACTGTGAAACTCTTGGCAATTAAATTATCCTTAATTTTCTAGCCAGCATTTTCAGGTTAAACAACAATGTGCAGGTCTACATAACAAGCATAGTAATAATTTGAAATTGATATGAACTACAAGAAAAAGGCCAAAGAGAGGCTGAACAGCTGTATGCTTTGGAAACATTAAGGTTCCTCTGAGTGGCGTATTATATGAGTCTCTGTATGTGCTGAGGGGGCGAAGGGGTATGGGGATAATATTTATCTTCAATATACTCTAAGTATGAGCAAATTGGTTGCAGATGGCTCGCAGCTGTGAGGAATACCTTTGTTTCATTTGAAACTTGTTATAAATCTGTTCCTTAAACTACCTGCTCCGATGGCTTTTAATTTAGAGGATGTCGGGTAAGTCCTTGTATATGACCTTCATATATCATCATAAAAGTGGTGGAGTGGTTTTGCCTGGAAACCCCTGAGACAGTCCCTAGATTTATCAAAGGGCTGGGTTACCACGGGCACTTTGGGGAGTTTGAGTAAAGTCTTTTATTGATTATCAACATTGTAAAGAAGAAATCAATTTTTACAAAGAGTGGGATTGAGGGAGAAAAATTCCCTTTGGCTTTAACAAAAAAAACTTATGTAGAATTATTCTTTTTTTCCTCTGTATTTTGTAAACCAGAAACACTATTTTATATGTTAAAGAAGTTTGGGCTGCAACGGAAAAGATAGTTTTTGTGAGTGAACAGTCTAACTTGCTTTTCTCTAGGAAGGCAACTAAGATTGACTCAACGTCCAGGATACACTTGTTGGGGTTGGGAATGGGGTGACGGGGGAAGGGATAAACTGACGATCATCACGTGACTTATTTGATTTCATAAGTCCAAATTGGTGGAACTCATACTTGGAAAACAACTTTTTTTAACTATTTTTTTTTATCGTACAGCAAATTTTCATTAAATCCTATAAAGCGACTTTATGCTTAAAAAAAAACAAAAAAAACTTTTATTAAATGTTGGGAGTTGCTATAATTTCTTTTTTTTTTTAGAATTTATTTATTTATTTGACAGATAGAGATCACAAGTAGGCAGAGAGGCAGGCAGAGAGAGGAGGAAGCAGGCTCCCTGCTGAGCAGGGAGCCCGATGTGGGCCTCGATCCCAGGACCCTGAGATCATGACCTGAGCCGAAGGCAGAGGCTTTAACCCACTGAGCCACCCAGGCGCCCTATAATTTCTGTTCTGGTTTTGTTTTATTATTGAAATTTCAATCCTTTGGTCCTTTTCCACCAACTCTTTAAGAGTCAAAAGCTTTGAACCTAGAGCTTCTTCTGGTTCCTCGAAAGTCTTGAAAAGACTTTAGTTGGTGTGTTGGTTCACTATGCACTTGGCTTCCCTTTCTCTCTACCTCAGCCGGCAGTTCAGTCTTTCTCAGAGAACTGTCTAGGAGGTCAACGGGCATTGGACCTTCCCTAGAAGTGGGTCAAAACAGAGATCTGGATCTATTAAAAACCCATGAACCATTTATAAGTTTCCCTGTCACACAAAAGCCATACAAAGGAAAAGCAAAATGCATCGTAAAGAGTCATCACAGAGTGGAACAAAGGAAGCTCCAGCAAAATAACAAAGGACATCAGCTCTCCATTCAAAAATTTTCTCCAACATTCATATCATTGAATTGACATATTTTAAGAGCAATTGCTGTAATTTTGAATAAAATTTAGAATCTGAAACATTAAAGAATACTTCTGTTCTCAATACAAAGTTTTGCCCGGGGGCAAATACATCTGTATTATGTTCCTAACTTCACTGAATGTATATGTTAAGATGCATTGTCAACTCAGCTCCTACAAAAATAGCCTCAAAAGACAGCAAAAGATGCTTGGTTTTACCAAACAAGTATTTTCCCTAATAACCTAAAAATTTGTATTTCAGTTTTGTGTCATGTTCCTTTATTTTGTGATCAAATGTGCTGCTTTTTGTAACAGAAATGGTTTTCCAGAGATAAAAAAAAAATCCTTAAGCATATTATTGCCCTGTAAGAAATAAAGGTTTTATATCTCGCCCAACTTATAATGACTGTCCAGGAACTACTTAGTCATATTTTTGGGGAAAAGTATTCTCACACATCAATTCAACTCAGGGTGTTAATGCATGTTTTCATTTCCCTCTATTATTAGAGTTTTGAAAAAATGGCTACCATGTTGTGGTAAAGATGACCCAAATGTTCTAGAACAGTAGTTCTCAAATTTTAACGTGCTGGCAAACTACCCTGGGGTCTAGTTAAAAGGCAGATTCTGATTCATTAGACTCAGCTAAGGCCTGAGATCTTGCCTTTCTAACAAGCTAACTAGATGATACTGATGTTGCAAGCTCTTAGAATCCCTGGTACTTGGATGAGTAGGAGGAAAGGAAAGTTCCTAATAAAGGAAAAAGCACAGCATAGAACAGTAAGCACCATGGCATCTTAGCAGCCATCTAGAAATATCTTAAAAGAAAATAGAGGTGCCTGGCTGGCCCAGTTGGTGGAGCATGTAGCTCTTGACCTTGGGATTGTAAGTTCCAACCCCTTGTTGGGTGTAGAGATTGTTTACATAAATAAACCAAAAAGGAAAAAGAAAATGAACAAAAAATGTAGTTAGAGCCATAAAGATAAACACAGCTGGTTAAGATATAGGGAAAGAATTATAGCAAAAGAGCACCAGATTGGAAATCAAAGAGTTTGGTTCTAACTTTAGCTCTGCCACTAATTCTGTGAACTTAGGTAATTCAACTACACAGTGGATCTTGGTTTCACTCAGTTGTACCGTCTGGATCTTGGTTTTCTCATCTCTACAATAATGTAGGCAGGTCCTCAGCTGCTTATAGCACTTGAAACAACCTGAGTAAGAAAGTTCAGGCAAGTACAAAGTTCTGCAGTCAAGAGAGAGAAATCAGCCTCCTCAAGGCAGCAATAGAATATATTTTCTGAAAGCAGGATAAGGATCTCTACCTTCTGACAAGAACGCCCCCTCTCGAAATTAACCCTGAAATACAATCAGAGAGGCACACAAAGAGAGGGAAACACAGCTTCATTTATCATAATAAAAATTCAAAAAAGATCTAAATATCTAAAAATGTAATGAAACCATTAAATTGATTATGGTTCATCCAACTAATGAAACGCCATTGTAAAATTTTAAAAGCATTTTTAGAAGATATACTTATTTATTTTAGAGAGAGAGCACACAGGGCACCTGGGTGGCTCAGTTGATTAGGCAACTGCCTTTGGCTCAGGTCACGATACTGGAGTCCTGGGATCGAGTCCTGCATTGGGCTCCCTTCTCAGCGGGGAGTCTGCTTCTCCTTCTGACCCTTTCTCCTCTCATGCTCTCTCTCTCAAATAAATAAATAATCTAAAAAAAATAGAGAGCACACACACACGTGCATACAAGTGGTGGGAAGGGCAGAGGGAGAGAATCTTCAAGCGAGCTCCCAACTGAGCGAGGATCCTAACCCAGGGCTCCAGTTCCTGACCCATAAGATCATGACTTGAGCTGAAACCAAGAGTCAGACACTTAACCAAATGAACCACCCAGGTGCTCCTAAAAAACAATTTTTAAGGATTTTGTGATAAGATGCTATGTAATAGGCATATGAAAAACTTCTGAAAGGAAATCAACCAGGTTTGAATAAGAATTTTTATTTGCCTGATTTTCTTTAGTAAGCATCTAATAGTTTCATAATCAACAATGATATTTTTTTAGATTAATTCTCACTGGAAAATTGAGAAATCTTCAGAGATAATGTGTCATTTCCTGTCGTCCTTGAAAAGTTGAATGAAATCATTTCTTAGATCCTTTCCAGCTCTAAAATGCAATTATTTTATAGATGGGACACTTTTTTCTCACAAAGCAAATCAAAGAATTGAAAAACCTATCCAGATCATCATTTAGTATTCAGAGTTTTTGTTTATATTAAGTTTTCAATGAAGCTTATGTAATATTCTCTGATTCCACTCAATCTTCTATATATCGATCTTTTGGGAATTAAATACGGCAATCCTGTACGTGCTCTAAACTGTCTCCGTTTTGTCTTTTGGGGGGTTTGTTTTTGTTTTTGTTTTTTGCCTTTCTCAATCTTAAAATCACATAAATATTGTTTGGCTAATACGAATTTAATATTGATCAGAAAACAGAACAAATCTTAAGTGTTAAAATTCATAGAGTGTCGTGACATGCTGGCACTGAGGAATAGAACAAATTAGACTTATAGGTCAAGTAGTACGTATGCCAGGCTTTTATATATTTAGTGATCTATGAAGGCACGTTTTTGTGAAATGTTTAACCGACAATGTAATGGAAATTGTGCTATAATAGACTTTGTTACAAACATACATTTTCTCAAAAACCAATTGAATGGCACATGCCTTAGGACATAGAAGGAAATCTTAAGATGCCTTCTGACCTAAAAATATATATGAATCTATGTTCATCTCTCTCTCCCTCTGACCTGAAACAGTCAACACACAGTAGAATGTCTGCAGTATTTGTTAGCTGGGTGCTGAATGATACAGCATTTGTTCACTTCCCCTGCAGTTAGGCATGAAATCAAAATCTGTATTGTCTCTATCAGGGTTCCCAGCACCTCCTGCGCACATTTGCACACTACTGGGGGTGAGCAGGTAGAGAAGTCCCACACCAGGCAGTGTAGATAAAAATGTTCTAAATGTGCATGTCATTTAATGTTTGCCCATCAGTTGTTTTTATTTTTCCCCTGGATAGAAAGAGGCCAAATAGGAAGTTTTTCGATGGGTAAATCCAAGACCTGTTTTAAAAAGCTTAGAAAATTAGTAAGACGATTGACACCTATCTAATTTCCCAATGTTAAAGAATTAGACTTCAGTTTTCACTTTTCAACCAGCCTGCTCCGTCATTTGACTTGGCCTCAAAGATGAAATGTTTAAAAACCCTTACGAAGAATTCAGCCTGAAGACTTTTCCACTGTCACCTGGGGTCATTGTACGTAATCAGAGTGCGTTGTCTTTCTGTGACCTGCACTGTCTGTGTCATATTTGACTCAGAATGTCATTTGGCAACTTCCTTGCAGATGACTTCATCTAGGATTTTTTAGAGTGATGATTTCATTGTTTTTATAAAAATGATACCTAGTCATGATAAAAAAAAATTTAAGCAGATAAAGAAAGTACAAAGAAATCCCACAGATGATCGCAAATCTTACCATCTGAAAATGAACATTTTTAATATTTGATTAATAGTATTCCAGATCTTTATACATATATAGAATAAATGCAAGGGAGAGAAAAAGAGAGAGAGGTAGCAAAGTGAAGGAGAGTAAGAGATCATACTATATTCATGAATTTAAATTTAAGGTGGCCTTTAAGATAAATACTGATTTTATCCTTTGTTTTAACTTCAATTGCATTCCCAAGTTGTCCCAAATACTTCCACAGATTCCTTTCATACTCGTCTCCACCGGATCCACCCATTTTAGAGGAAGCGCTTAGCACACTCTCTTCAACAAGATCCACGCTTTTCTGTCTTCAATCCTCACTCTTACTGATGTCCCCGGTGCCCGCCTGCCCACCCTGACCAGAAGTGCTCTCCTGCTCTGATCTCCTGAAAATCTCGAATGACCTGTACCTCCCTTTTGGCACCTGCTGTCTGCTGCCTTACATCGCAAGTTGTCTTTTTGTGTCTTAGCAGTGTCCTTGTTAGATTGTAGTCTTCCTCAGAACAAGACCTGTGTTTTATTCTCCACCCCCACCCCTTTGGTCACCAGGGGCTTTCCACACAGTTCTGAGGACAACATAGGTAAGTGTTCAACCGACAGTTGTCGATTGATAATTCCCAGACCACACAAATGAAAAGTCTGTATTTTGCAATAGTTGGGTGATTGTGATTTGCTGCCTACATGCTTTGCAAGGCATATGAGGGGTCTGGAGCTATCACAGCAGTGGTGAGGTGTTGCTGGAGGCTTCCCCAATGTGAACTTCCAGACACATGTTTAAAAACGCCTCACTAGGGAGGCCGGGAGCTCAGTCAGGAATGACAGAAACGTGCCGAGCAACAGTTTGGCCAAATTACATCCTCGAGCTGCTTTATATAAACTTTTAATTAAATGAGGATAAATAACTAAGGGTAACATTTATAGGGAAGTTCGAGCCTTACGACCCCTTGGATTAAAAGAAAAATGAATGAAGAACAAAACATGGCAGACGAGAAATAAGTAGGAGAAGATTGCTGGTGGAGAGAGGAGAAAATCACTAGAAGTTCCTGTGGGGAAATATGGGGAAAGAGAGGGAACTGAGGGCCAAGTGAAGGCAGACAAGAAGGGATAGTCCTTTGTCCAGTTGAGTGTCACAAACCTGACGAAATGCTGCCTACGTGAAAGGGAGCAAAACATTCAAGTGAGTGAGACCCAAGACTGAGACCTCATGTAACCCTAGTATCAGGCTTTCAGGAACTCAAGAATGTATGTACTATTCAGACCATCTGAGGAGCCTTTTTGCATTGTTAAGTCGTACAAAGCAGTTCTTTTTCTACATATGAAGGTAGAGTGTTAAACAGATGAGAAAAAAATCACTTCCAGATAATATCTTTTTAATTTTATTAGATATCACTTTCTTTTTCTTTTTTGTTTTTGACATGATCCTGAAGAGACTCATGATTCAGTCAGTGTCTGAGAGTTCCAGGCAGCTTCTGACATGAGAAGGTGCCGTGGGTGTCTCAGAAGCATGACCCAAGTCCACGACACTCTGGACCAAGGGCTCTGCCACTCTCCTTTGAGACAAGTCCCAGAAGATGCTCTTTGTTTTCCCCTGGCTCTACTTTTGGTTGAAAGGAGGATAAAAGTAGGGAAGGGTGATCCTACCATCACAACCCTTATTGTATCAGATGAGTATTCAGTCTACTTTGTCCAAGTATGTTATTGTCTCTTGTCTGAACCTCATTGTTTTCTAGTCAGAAACTATGAAGAAATAGGTGAGGGGAACAGGTTTGGAGTCAGACAGGCTTGATTTAGGACCTCAACCTTGTCTTCTAGAGGAAGTCATTTGGTCCCTCCGAACCTCAGTTACCTCTTCAATAAAAATTGAAATAATAACACCTGCCTCGTAGGATCGCTGTTACACTAAACGGTGTATGTGTAAGAGACACGTTCTGCACTTCCCTGCCAACTCCACCCACACAGAGGAACAAAGGGTCTCAAAGTAGCCACACGTGTACTGGGTGACTTTATT